>CM037858.1:6055000-6326005 GCA_021292105.1 Anadara kagoshimensis | reverse complement strand
TTTTAGAATCAATCGACAAGGTTTTATTTGAAATACGTGTTGAGCCAATTCCTGAATACCACTGGGGAAAAACGATTGGTTCGTCTAAAATTGGAGCTAGCTTCGGAGTTGATTTTCTCAACAGACTACATATCAGGCTAAGTAAATGTATTTGTTGATATATGTATTTACACTCAATATGACCGAAATAATAAGCAACATTTATGCCTTAGTTAAAATCAGATTGAACCTGTGTCAATATGATTACCCCCTGCTAATTGCTTGACAAAATTGTCAATCATGGCAATTTTACACTGTTCCGACTCGTAATATTATTGCTGTGACATAAATCTAAGGGAAATCAGATACTTACCATATTAATAATTATTATATGTTCTGTCATACTGATATTTATTTATGCTGATAAAGTGGCGCGAAACTTTAAGCTTATAAAGAAATTAGTCTGCATCTAACAAAACTGAATTAAAATTACTCCAGGACTAAATTCAGCATTTCATCGATTAAGCTAACAAGCAATGGGGATAAGAAAAAGACGTGAAACGTGAAAGACAGCGGCATGGTGCATTTGTTAAGATATTCTGTTTACTGAATAAAATTTTAGTAATAACGGGATTCTTTTTTCCAGAACCATTTAGTGGATTCCTTCATCTTAATGTACACGATAAAGTATATGCAGAAGCCCATGTTGGAATTATTAATTACAGAGTTGAGATACTGTATATAGAACTGTGTTATAGAGGACGTTTGGAATATAATCTGAATCTTCTCAAGGTAATCTATTAGTCCGGCAGAGAAACCCCATATTTTCCAAACCTAAAAATTTGGTCTATAGTTTGTTTTTTTTGAATAGTATGAGTATATGTGTATCTGATCTTGAATCAAGTTGATGCCACGCTGTCATCGTTGAGCATTTTGTAAAATTCAAGATGGCGTCCAATATGGCTGAAAAATAGGAAAATCGTTGAAATATGTTTTTTTGTTGTTTTGCACATCAACAAAATGTCATTGAATTTGATAATTACACCCCTACTGGGAAGAAGATAGGTATATTGTTTTACCTCTGTCCTTCCGTCCGTCCGTCCGTCCATCTGTCCGTTCGAAACAAAACTTTTGAACATCAACTTCCTGTTTCCTGACTTAGTTTGTTTTCAAAATTAATGGTCAATGGTTGGAAATTTTCGTAACAGTTTTCTCAGCAACTACAAATCAAAGTCACTTGAAATTTTGTATGCAAGTTTAGTACGAAAACCCATGCCACAAGTACAAGTTTCAAGTCTGACAGACATCTTTTTCACATTTTCTTTGTATTCTAACATCTACTAAATGCTGGTGTATACTAAGTGAGACTACCCAAACTGTCTGTCGAGCCTCTGACGTAGATGCGCAGCCAGAATTGTTGAAGAAAGCCAAAATAAATAAAGTTGACTCATTGATGACTGTCCCAATATGCATTGTTCCAAACAGAAAAGAGACATGCTTTATGTGTCCAAAGAACTTATATCAAATAAGCAATATATTTTGGTAATATGTGTGTAATATCTTCTGCAACAGTACCTATGTCAGTTAACACTCCAACCTCCAACATGACTCCATCACTACTTTTTCTTACAGATTCTCCTTGCAAAAGTAATATAAAAACATCTGTATCATCTGATATATTACTGAGATGCTTTCATTTGACCCTTTCGAAACCTCTACCATCTGTTGAATAATAATATTGCCAGTCTCTTGTGTTGTTCTGATGTCATTTCTCGCATTTTTCACATTGTTATCAGAACCTGAGAACAAAAACAGTTAATTGCACTTACTTGTAAGATCCAAATTAGCGCGATTAACTGTAGTTCGTTCTCTGGCTCTGAGAACACATATTTAAGAAGGAAGTGGCATACTGTTTGGCATCTGGTGTACTCTAACACTACTTGCTCCACTAGCTGAACTAGTAAAACTCTCTATACCTATCAAACACTATGTTGTAGGCTGTCAGAGCTTTCTTTCTATATATTTTCTAAAGTTAACTACAAAATCATTAACAGTTGCATTGGAAGGCCAGTGAACATCATAAAAACAGCAGATCCATCCACAGTCCCAAAGCAATAATTATGTCACCCCTAATATTTATAAGCAAAAGTAATGACAAATAACACCGTTATAAAATAACTATTTATTCACTCAAAACTGCTTCATCACATATATATATTGCAGCCAAATTAACAAGTAGTGCTTAGTTTTATAGCCTTTAGCTTTTTTAAATGCCTAAATTATATTTGGCATAATATGGATCGACTCCTCAACATAGTCATTGGGGATATTGTACCACAACTGAATAATTACTTTGTACATCTCCTGCTTCTGTCTTGGCATAGAATCTCTGATTTTCATGCAATGCCATATGTTTTGATCGGATTTAGGTCGGGCTGTTCGCGGCAAAACTTACAACACTTATCCTTATTGCTGAAGATTGTTTTGTGTGGACATTTAGTTATGTCTTTGGGCTGTGTATAATGTCAATAATCCTGCTAGTGTTCAGGTTCGGGGCATAATAGGAGTAAAAATTGTAGGTCTTTTGAAACAAGTGGAGGCAATTGGCAGTGCCAAGTATCCAAGAGAAATAATAAATAACTTAAAAGTGATGATTATATGTGGTTTTTCAAAAGAAAATGGTTTATCTTTCAGCAAGACCTTGTAACAAGACATAACTCAATGTCCACACAAAACTTTCTTCAGCAGCAATGAATAACAGTGTTGCCTTAGCCAGTCAACAGTCCCTACTTTAATCCGATAGAAAACAGACAGAAAACATATAGAATTATATAATAAATAAAAATCCAGAGATTCTGTGTTAACAAAGAAGCAGGAGATATTCCGAATAGTTAATTAATTGTGGTACAATATCCCTAACGATTACGTTAAGGCGTCGATCAAAAGCATATGGAACAGAATTTGGGCATTTATAAAGGGTAAAGGCGATGTTACTTAAAACTTCTAGTTAATTTGGCTGCGGTATCTTTCAATGAATAATAGTTATTTTTTATAACGACGTTATTTACCATTACTTTTGCTCATATTAGGGGTGACATAAATTCTATAATACATGTTTAACATCCTTTGTTGTCTGTCTGTCAGTTTGGAGTTGTTGCTTTAAAACTGATTTAGCTTTGGCAATTCTCATCTCTCCGTTCTCTGTAAATATAGATGTGGGAACTGGTGCAAGTTCATAAGAAAAAACTGTTTTTTAGCTTATCTGGTTCAGATGAGTTATTTTGATGGTACGCCTCCTGTCGTGCGTCATGCTTAAACGTTTAATATTTCCAACTAATAGGCAAATCAAAATCAAACATACCAATCATCGCAAAATCAAAATCTCAAAGCAACAAGGAAGTGAAGCCGGGTGTTTCGGAAGGATAAGCACCTCCCATTCAGGTAGTCCCATCCGCCATGTGTGAAATCTAAATTTGAAATGAAAGGAAATGTGATGATATTTGACAATATCCTTACCTGGTTAAAACTTTTATGATAAAATCTTACAAAAATTGATAGACCTTAAGAAGTAGTACCCTTTCGCCAAATAATATTTTATATATAAATAGATCTAGAAAAACTGTAGATTGTTTTATAAATTATATTCAAATCATAAATGGCTAATGTACCATAGGTAGACGTTATATATTTTTAGAATTAGCATCCTTAGTGGTGTCCATAATGGGAGAATTATATATCAAATTTCAACGTCTTATGTGGCGGAAATCCACTTGTTTAAACTAATTTGCCAGTTTTAAAGATTTTGCCTCAAGATTTTGATTGGATATGGATTGGTATGTTGATTTTGGCCATCTGTAGGGAGAGTTGTATTTCATTTACACAAATTATGGAACTGTATAGAGATCCTATAGATTATGTAAAACAAAAAGTATGATATGCCTTGAATCATATGTGCATATTAAGAGAGACAATTAGAGTATTTTAAAATCCGTACTATTTGGTGAGAATGCAAAATCTAGAACTAAGATACTCACTTTAGTAAAATTTTGGAGACAAGAATAATTTGATTTGTATAATCTAGACTTTGAGGCCCATAACGTGATACTTTACAGGGTCATTTAATTTTTGAACATACAATGTAAGAGGTATGGGCGACAAAGGCTCATTGGCCTGTTATCAGAATTGATATAAATATTATAATATGTCTTTTTCAAATTCAATTTGTCACCTTCTATTCAGTAGACTTTTATTTTAAATATCTAATCACATTTTGATTTCAAATAAAACAAGAACAAAACGTTATTAAATCTATTGTTATTTCCTGTGGTAGTATGAGCTACAAAGTAAAGATTGAGTAAGTAAGATTCTGGCTACAAGCTAAGAAAGGTATTTCTATTGGATATTTTTACTCCAAACTGAACAAAAGTGTTTAAAACAACGACATCTATTATTATGCCTCCTAATGATTCTGTTTTGATGTTGTTTTGGACGTCTCTTCCAAATGTTGTCAATGTTTTCTTATGGGGATCTTATGTATTTACTACGAGTAAAATGTTTCAAATTATTGCGAGTACATGAAACTAGCACAGTAGTTTTAAAGGATACCTGTTTCGATATTTTATTTTAACGTATTTTATTCGTCGTACTTACATAAGGCTTAAATCGAAAATTTTATGAAACTAATTTACAACATTATTGTTGTTGTTGTTTTGTAATATAAGTTTAAAACAAACAATCGACGCAGACTGTGCACCATTGCTTGCTGATTTGTTTCTTTATTTGTACGAAGCAAAATTGATGCAAACAACTGTTCTTAAATTTGGATATATGACGGTCTCTGGATAATCCTAACTTGCTTGTCCTAGTAAGCTTGAAATATAAGATATACGGTAAGCCAAGATAAAAATATCTGGTGCTAAACAGGGATTCTGGTTATTTTGTCAAGCATCATACGGATTCCAAACAAAAATATACTGAAGATACCATCAACAAAATGTTGGAGTTTTTGATAGATAACATATTTGTTGTGTTCGGTAATATAGTTTTTCAGCAAACAATTGGTATACCAATGGGTACAAACTGTGTACCATTGCTTGCTGATTTGTTTCTTTATTCTTACGCAGAAGAATTTATGCAGAACCTTGTTAAATCTGGAGAGATGACGTTCTGTCTCTTAACAATCCTAAATTTGGAGACTATGTAAATGTCATCTATCCTAGTGAGCTTTAAATAAAAGACACGACTGATTCCTCAAGTTCTGCTTCATATTTAGACTTATACCTAAATAATGACGCACAAGAAAGGCTACATTTGAAACTTTATGACAAACGTGATGACTTCAATTTTTCTATTGTCAACTTTCCTTTTTTATGCAGCAATATACCTTCTTCTCGTGCTTATGGTGTATTTGTTTCCCAATTAATACGCTATGGTAGAGCTTGTTCCCACTACGGGGACTTTGTACAACGAAGTAGGCTGCTTGCAAATAAATTGTTGACTCAGGGATATTGCAAGCCTAGGCTTATCAAGGCCCTCAAAAAGTTTTATGGCCGCCATCACCGTATTGTTGATAAGTTTGATGTCTCAGTATCCAGGATTGCCTTGGATATATTTGACGTCTAATAGTTCCATGTTCCTTTCACAATTTTGATTACACACGTGGCGGGTGTAGCTAGCTAAACAGGAGGTGCTTACCCTTCCGAAGCACCCGGCCTCACTTCCCTGGTGGAAGTTCACGTGTCTAATCTAACTTGTCAGTTTCAAAGTTTTTACAGTGCTTCTGGATTGTGATTTGAAAATGGATAAGTATGTTTGTTTTTGATACCACTGATTCTGCTTCATATTTGGACTTTATTCTCACCGGTACCAACGAAAGGCAACTTGTAAATCTATAATAACACGATGACTTAAACTTCTCTATTGTCAAGTTCCCTGTTCTGCAGCAATATGCCTGCTTCTCCTACTCATGGTGTTTTTGTTTATCAATTTGTTACGCTACACGTTGTTCCCACTAGCAACACTTTTATAAAGTCTGAAAATAAGTTAAATTAGCCTCCTTCGATCACAATGAATTCGAGTTGCTTCTAAATAGAAATAAATCATTTTAATCAATTATTATTTATCAGGTGAGCGTTTCAATTTAATTATCTATTTATAGGACTTCACGTATGGGATTGCTCAGGATTTACAGGAAGCTTATGATGCCATAGCTGATGAAGTTGTTTCTCCAATAGGGGATGCTGCAAGCCAAATGAAATCTGTGATTACTTCCCATAGCTCAAGCGAGGGCATATTCACACCTTTGACTCGAGTTATTGATGTTATACCTGATTCAGTTGATGAACTGATATATAGATTACAACACCTTATGTCTCTACTGGACCAATTATCTGGATTTACCTGGTTGAACAAAGTCAAACTTTTAGTATCAAAGTTCAAATCGCATGCGGAAGATATGAAAAATGACGCTGCTGAATTTTACCATGTAAATAAATTATATTCATTATCTTCAAGATAATTGAATTAGATATTTTTTAACATTCTTGCACAATCATTAATATATTTAGTTTGATCATTCACATTGATATTGTTTTACCATTTTATAGCCTCTGATATTTTGCAAAGAATTTTAGAGATAGCTTGTATTCTTATGGTTTCATATTACAATATATTGTAGGCTATTTCCAGTGCAGCAATGAGTGGATTGCCAGCTATGGAGAAGGATCTTGTGGATAGCATAAATAAAGTGGTCGAAGCTTTGAAAAAAATTGGCGGATTTCCTCGGCAGGGATTTTTAGCGGTCGATCAAGCTAGAGCAGAGTAACCATGTTTTGTTTTGTTATTGTTAATTATGCATCCAATTCAAACTACCTGTTCATATATTACACAGATCAAAAACATACTAATCTATGTCCGAATCACAATCTAGAAGCATAGCAAAAACTTTGAAACTGGCAAGTTATGTTAGACACATGACCTTCCACTTGTCGAGTGAGGTCGGGTGCTCCAGAAGGGAAAGCACCTCCTACCTAGCTAGCAACACCCAACGACATGTGTGTAATCAAACTTGTGTGAAACGAAGGAACTATGAGACGTTAAATATATCCAGGACAATCCTGGATACAGATACATCAAAACTTATCAAAAATACTGTGATGACGGCCATGAAACTTTTTTAGGGTCTTGATAAGCCTATGTTTGCAATTAACTTGGTCAACAATTTATTTGCAAGCAGATTGAGATTCTATCTTTTTTTGAAGGATGTATGGTGCTATGTCGAAGTTGTTAAAAGGAATAAAAGTTATAAGCGAAGCTTTATCACCAGATGGAGGTTTATATTTATTTTTATGTTTGACATTCATGCATAAACTACTTTGATTGTTACGCATGTACAGTAAATAAGTGTTCTAAAACCCAAACATTTTACTCTAAGACCTTTGTGACAGAAGTATGGTGTTTAACTAGTAATTGTCATAATCATTTTTGTAATTTTGAACAGCCATTACGTCAATTAGAGCAAACCCAAACGTTATAAACATTATTCTACATACATATCTAACGAAACATATTCTATATTCTTCCAATGACTTGAATACGACTGACAATATTACTTTTGTGTACATGTTTGTATATGTTTTTATTTATTGTTTTGTTTTTTTTTGAGTACCCTGTATTTACAAAAACTTTGTTTACTTTAAGGACATCATCCACAATGGTTTGACCACAGTGATTTAAAGACTTTTGTAAACATTGTACCAATGTTGCACCAGTTCACTAAATTAATAACACCAGAGTATTTAATAGAACGGCAGCTGGTAAGTATACGCGTGTAATTGAGTTTTATAAAGAACGTAATTTCATGCTTTTTAAACAAAAAAGGCTCCCTCTCTTTAAAGAGATTTTTCTTATCATATTTTGAATTGTATTTATAATAAATCTACTTCTTCATGATAAATTTAATATGTCAGACACTACTAATGTTTGAATAACTATGCAAACTTTAGTATATTAGAAGCCTCTTTCCACCACACTTCCTGATAACGCTAAGGGTGCTGAGACGGACGCGATAATTGCGTTGACACTAATTACTACTAAATTTGTTTAACATAGAATTAACTTGAATAGATCATAATGCACTTCCGTTGAGTATTTTTCACCATATGTTCTTTAATGAAAGAAAAAATATAATGTAATTTAAAGAAAATAAGTTTTCTTTTGTTTATAGATAAGTATATACTCTGAGTTGTTGCGTCATTGTTCAATGGGAAAGGATTATTTTTGTTTTTAATATGCGATTATATAGACCACCTGCTGTGAGAGTTTGGAGATCCGTCGAAAAACACTACTTGACACCACTCCCGCTTTATATATGAATTTTATAATTGATGACCTATTTTTTTCTTATCTTGATCGCAAATTCACAATTATCATGATTAATATTTATTTAAGACCGTTTATAGAATAGTTAAATGAATTGACTTTACAAAATTGAAACAGCAAACAATTCTGTATGTTCTATTTATTTCTACCAACGAACATATGTTTTATAAATTTGATTCAGTGCCGGCCCAAAGTCAAGTTGAAAATTTATAAATCGTTTTGTTGACTTAGAATTTCATGATCATGGTTGCATTAGCTATTTCATTCTGCATGTTGTAAGCTTTAAATCACTATATCCCCTCTCATAAATGTATAAAATTGTTAACGGATGGAATAATTTAAAATAGGTGCATGGTATCAACCAAATACAACATGTATATTATGTTCACAGGCATAAACACACACATTATAAAAGAGGATGTTTGATTTAGAACCTCAGAAAAAAAGTCTTACACTACACATTAAGATGTTTGTCGACAGTGCAATTCACAAATATGTTTGTGTTATTCTGTATACGTCTTGATTAAGCTTTTTTTTTTTACAAAAAAACACGAATAATAATAAATTAAAAAACAATTAAATCAGATTTTCGAATGCCATCTGCATTTGTTTGGACAATTATGTCAAATATCAAATTTGACAACCTATGGCCTTCGAGTACATAAATTGTTTTACTGTTCTTTAGTCGACACATCTATCTGTAACAAGTAATCTCATATAAGTCTAGTTTTATTATCATATTAAATTTAAGCCTCAGGAAATTGTAAATGACATATCCGACGACATCACAAAGATCACCAATAGTGTCCATAAGATAGAGTCTTTGCCAAAACAGTTTATGACAGTATACCAAACCGCAATGAAACAGTTTAAAGAATTGAAGAAGAAATTTGATTTCTTAAACATCATGTAAGTATTGAAACAAAATGTTTGTTGTACTATCTGAGTGACAAATTATTACTTACAATAAGTTGCCATCTCTGGTCTAAATAGATGTTCTTGTGGTTAACCATTGTTAAATCTTAAATGCACCTAATTAAATTTAAAACAACAAACCCAATTAACCGCATCATACGATGCTAATCAGTACGCATTAAATACTAATATTGTGGATGATTATCTATTTTAATTTTTTAACACAATCGGCTGCGAGCAAAGCCAAAGCAAAAACCATTCAGAGAATTTTAATTATTAATAACATAGTACCAAGAACCAATCTATTTGTGCCTTTGATTTTTTAAGATAATTCAACAGAAAATTTTTTTTTATGTTGATAATTATAAAGGCAATAGCAGGACCTATGTCATTAAATAATCATTAAATAATTAAAATAGGTTTCAGTTAAGATCAATCTTGAAAAGCCCTTCAAAGTGAAATGAAATTCAAGATATAAAGAAAAACATCCAGGTTCATTTTAGGATCATACATTTATTTTAAATGCAACACTATCCAGATATCAGAATTAAATATAAAAAAGTAAAACTTTTATTGTAACAATACCAAACAATGTTTTATGTCTAGCTGGTATGTATGTATGTATGTATGTATGTATGTATGACGAAATCAAAATATCTTTATAAAACCTTTCGTTGCTTAATACTATCCAAATGATGCAATAGAGTACACGTTACAAATTCAATGGTCTACTTTGTATTTCATTTTCGATTGTCAGGACAAGCAAAGTTAAAACTACAGTAATGACAGTTTTCGGACCAAAGTTTCATAAAAGTTTCCATGCACAAAGACGTATTTGTGATAGCAGATGTGGGTGTGGGAACTGGCCAACAACAACTAAGGGTCGTTATCCTAAACGGCCAGGAATAGATGTTATAGTAATGAAGGAAGAGACGGTAAGTGTATTAATTTAATAATTATGCCTCGTTTTTCAACCTACCAGTTGACACATTTTTTGCTGTGATTGAGAATATGATTTACGGAGAAAACCACCTTGGGATTCATAATCTCTACACTGTATTTCGGTACCTTGAAAAAAAGCTTAATGGTAATGACAATAAATTATCGAAATATGTATTTAGTACACATTCCGCAATTAAACAAGCTTCATCTTCCTATCAAAATCCATAAACATCGCACAAATGTAACACATAACTAAATTAAAGGTGACAAAACTACCTACCAAATATGGGCACATATATTATGAGAAAATCTTATTTGGCTATGTGGATGTATCATTATGAACTCTGAACTTAGAGCATAGCAAACGCGAGCAAGCAACCATTTCCTCAAACGCCCTTCAGCCAAATCAAACCAGAATTGGTGAGCAGACACTTTATTTATTAATCCATGGTGTTTGCATATTAATATTTTCATTTTATAGAAAGATACATAGATAATAAAGATGTAATTTCTAATCTAGCACTTCTTGAAAAAATATAATCCAATATACGGGTCCATTTAGACAGTTTTCTGCACTTTTGCCGACTTCTTTAATAAAACTGAAAAAAATGGAACGTCAGTTTTCAGTTTCAATGTTGTTTGTTTTTTAAATTTTGGGCTGATTGTTTTTTTTTAGAAATATATCATACATATAACAACAGAATATGTTAAAATATCGATTAGGTTATCCTCATCAATAGGAAACTAAATTGATTTTATCTATCTGTTGTGTACAAATGCTTTAGAAAAACACACTGCATCATCATGATTTGTATATTTATCTAACATTGGACTAGTTTTTCTATCTGATTTGATGAAATACAAGTTTGATCGAACACGCGTGATACAGTATCTTTTATCACCACACTGTAGTGATACAACATTGGCGGTAAAGCACAAGTTTACTTTTAATCGGATTTCTCATTGTGACGTCATTTAAGAATCTCGGATTTGACAAATGTAAATCATGAGTCATTACTACAGAACATATGTCATAACATAGTTCAGTGTTTTTCTGTTGCAAGATATAATTTTTTACAAGTGTTATTTTTATAAGTTTAAATAACCTAGTATACACAGTGTGTACAGGTCCGTCAAGAAAGTTAGGAGCACCACATATAAGCTGTTAACAGCTAGGCACGAGTTTGTTCGCTGTAACAAATATTGACATGTTCTATCAATAATTTGTTGAATAGTAACTTATATGTGACATACCACTAGATCTCACTGATGTAATTTGATGCAATAAAATTGTAAAAGACGCGGTTATCTCCCTTTATATATTTTAGACACAAAAAATTGCTGTCATTTAGCAAAAAATAATTTCAGACACTGGGAATGAAGCATATACACCAAAACATAAATTAAATGTTTTTCTACGTCAAATGGTATTTTAAAACATCTTTTTGCAGTTGAAAATGGACGTTATATGAAAAATAAATATTTGGTAAAACACTCACCGAAATCCAGTTTTCCCCTTTTTCTAAATATTTTAGTATTTTCTATACAAAATAGATTCCAACCGATAAATGTGCATGTCTGCCTTCGTAAGTGCTTGGCAATCACAGAAAACTAAGTTTTTTAGCCTGTTTTAATCTTTTCTATTCATTTAGTCCATATTTGAAATTTGATTTTTTACTCAATCTTTTCATTTTTGTGTCACTTGCATTTCACTAAAACTGAAATTGAACCCTTTATCAATTTTGCCATTTGAAATTCATTCTATGCAGATATAAGTTAACAAACATCAAGTACTATAACCGTCAAAACTGCTGTTTTAAAGTGGTATATAAAAGGGGCGCAAAACGTTCTGGATGGACCTGTATGTACAACCCTTCGTATCAGGTCTCGTCCATTTTTAGTAGCCGTATTCATAGTGATACGGCTATTAAATAAGGACTCGGCCTGATACAGAGGGTTGTAATACACACTGTGTATATAATATGTATGTATCTTTGTCATGATTGTTCCTAGACGAGTTGTATGAATGTTACTACATTTTCCACCTTTCAATAGTAATAAGACAGTCTATATTTTTTGTGTTTCCAAATAATTTTTCAGGTTATATCACCTTTAAACGGGATTGTTTACAGAAGTGATGGGAAAGACGATGAAATTCGTTTAGAACCCTTGCCAACCGACGAAGCATTTAAGGATTACGATATCATAATTTCAAATATTGAGCCAATATCAGTTATAACAGAAGAGGGTGTCGCTATTGAAGCTGGTGATCCATTAGGCACTGGTCTTGGAAATCAAGGTTGCCGGGATCCATTCATTCATCTTGCAATGAGACAAATGAACAGAACAAATGGTCAAGATCCAGAAACAAATTGTAAATATGTCGATCCTTCAGTTTATATAGACAATATTGAGTTGGTACCGAAATGGCACCAAGATTGTAAAGAATTTACTTTCCGACACATCAATGTCGTACTTGAAGCTGGAGCTTTAGCAAAAGGTTTCAAAGATTTAATAAAGAACTTCGCAAAACGAGCTCTTGAATGGGCAAAGGCTAATGTTGTTAACATATTACCGAACATATTTCCTGACAGCCCGGTTGCTGGAAGGATTGGGAAAATTTTTAAGTTATTAAAGAACACGTTTAAAGCAGCACATGATTTGACTAAAAGTATTAAAAATGGTAATTATGAATCCGGTTCGATGGGCATTTTCCATAAAGCTACAGATATCATATCAGGTGGAAGTGAGATATTAAGTGACCTGTCTGAAGGACTTTCAGAAATGGGTTTTCCGGATGAAGTTACTAATGTTCTCCTAAAAATTCAGTCCGGCTCTCACGACTTCTCCCAATTAGTTGGTCATCTTGGCGATACCGTTGATAATATTGCAAACGAGTTTTCAGATGGAGTGCATGGTTTTTCCGACGTTTCTCATTTAGTATCAAGCGTTATTAGTGAAGGAAAACTAGGTGAAGACCTGACGCAGTTATTATATGATGTTGGAGTATCCAAAAATATCACAGATTTAAGAGATAAAGTTTCAAAAGCAACGTTAGGCGCATCAAACATTATTTCAGCGGTCGGAAATGCGGCTGGTGACATTGCTGCTAATTTTAAAAATGGCGTTAACTTTTCAGGAGTTATGACGGGATTGTCAAGTTTATCTACCGGAATCGGTGAAGTAGCAGGGGATCTTGGAAATATGCTTAATGGACTGGGTGTTTCAACAAGAGTAACAAATATTTTTGAAAAAATCCAAAAAGGGGCGACAGCTGTATCTGATGCCTCTGGTGTTGTGGGCAGCATTGGCGATGCTGTTAGTGATATAAAATCATCCTTTAAGAATCCTAGCAATTTCGGAAATATCATGAAAGGATTAACTGGCGTTTCGTTAAATATCGGTAAAACTGCCGGTCAGCTGTCTCATTTTTTGAAAGATGTTGGTGTTCCAGCTGAAGTGGGAGACTTTCTAAATAAATTAGAGGACGGGGCTAAAGATATTTCCTCAATTATGGGAACAGTTGGAAGTCTTGGGAACTCGCTTCAAGGTTTTACTAAAGGAAACGATGTTCAAAGTATCATGCATACTTTGGCTAACATAACAAAATGTATTGGAAATACAACTGGTCA
The DNA here is from genome assembly GCA_021292105.1 of Anadara kagoshimensis. Lineage (NCBI taxonomy): Eukaryota > Metazoa > Mollusca > Bivalvia > Arcoida > Arcidae > Anadara > Anadara kagoshimensis. The sequence goes on along the minus strand of CM037858.1, from coordinate 6,312,158 downwards.
CTTATCGCATATGCTGAGCACGTTTGGGGTGTCGAAGGAAGTAACTGATGTTTTACAAAAAATAGACCAAACCACATCTGTAATAGCTGACACAGTGACTCATATTGGAAGTATTGGAAAGGAAATATCAAATGGGATCCGCGAAATAAATGGTTCAAGCAATGTCTTAAAAGGGATATCGGCAGTTTCTTCAATAGTATCATCCAGTGCTGGTGGCGTATCGGATATTTTAAAACATTTAGGAGTCAGAGGAGAAACAATTGATGTTCTTGAAAAAATAAAAACAGGGGCTGATGGTGCTGCTAATATAGACAATATTGATACAACATTTTCAGATTTACCAGACAACGCATTGTCAACTGATGGCTTAGCAGCAATTGCTTCTGGTATTGGAAACACGACTGGGTCCTTAGGACATCTGTTGTCAGATGTAGGCGTGTCTAATGATATAACCGATGTTTTATCAGATATTGAGGCTGGAGCAGGTGACGCTTCAAAATTGATGAGTGATATAGGGTCGATAGGAAGAAATATAGTAGACGACCTTTCCAGTGCAGAATCAATGAAGGATGCATTTAATGGGTTTTCATCTTTTTCATCTGGTATAGGTGATTCCTTTGGACACGTTGCACACTTCATGTCAAGAGTTGGAGTATCAAAATCAGCTGTTCGTGCCGTGCAAAATTTGCAATCCGTTTTTACTGGAGCGTCATCAATTTCTAATGACATGGGTAATATATTTTCAAAAAATACCAGCGTAAATAATATTTTGACTGGAGTGGGAAACACGGCTAGAGATGTTAATCATCTGTTAACAGGCATTGGTGTTACTGGAGAAGCATTAGATGTTCTATCAAAAATTCAGTCAGGGACAAGTGATGTGACACAAATGATCAGTCATTTGGAATCCGCTCTAGACAATGTAGCCAATACGGTGAATAATAAGCCAAATGCACTTGATGTGATTAATGGTTTTTCAACTCTCACTTCAAACCTGGGGTCAACAGTTGGTGACATTAGCAATTTTCTGCAGGATATGGGGGTTTCAGGGAAAGCCGTGGGTGTTCTTGATAACATACATGAGGAAACAATGAAACTATCCTCAGTAGCACACAATATAAACACTGTAGGTAGCAAAGTTATGGATGCCGTTCACAGGGACGATGCTGTTGCAGATGTTTTCAAAGAAATAACGAATATAGCATCGGAGATCGGGAAAAAATCTGGACAAATTGGAGATGTGATACGGGATATTGGAATATCAAGTGATGTTGTTTTTACTGCAACGAAGGGAATAAAGGATGGATTAAGTGTATTATCAAATTTCAAATCAATGTCTTTATCTATATCTCCATCAGACCCATTCAAAATGTATAATTTTCAAGATGGCTTTACAGGTTTTGCCCATGAACTTGGAAATACAGCTTTACATCTTAGACATTTTCTTCAAGATCTCGGTGCACCTAAGCAGATTACAGATTCGCTTTCTAAATTTGAATATGATCTGATCAACTCTGCAGGTCTAAATCAAAGCATACTGCAATGGAGGAATAGCGCAATAAGTCCAATAACGCTAATTTTTAACAGCACAGGTGATATATTACACGTTGCTAAAACCATTGGTAATATTGCCAGTAATCTTACAAACCTGTTGCAGCAGGCAGGTTTGACAAAATCTGTTACAGATGTATTAACAAATTTCAAAGATTTCTCTGACGTTTCTTTTACAAATATGCAACAATTGAGTCAGTTTTCAAAATCAGTGTCCACGAAAACGTTGATGGCTTTTGACCTTCCAAGTATCATGCGGAGTATAAATGGCATTTCATCATCGCTTGCATTAAGTACACATGGTTTGTCAAATTTGTTAAACGCCCCTAACTTTACCAAACAAATTTCTAGACCATCTGGAAGCATCTGCAAATTTAACTGTTGCGTTGATTTCGAGCCATATAGAATTGTTAGGAAATCGTAACTACAGTCACCACAACCTTTCGGGGCTATTACACCACATAACAGAAATAACATCAAGTATAGGAAAATCCACCGGTCATGTTGTTGCAGTTTTGAAAACAATAAAAGCACCTGCTGATTTAACAAACACATTGAACAATTTAGAGAGAGGAATAATGGATACTTCAGTTCTTTTAAAAAATTTTAGCAGAACAGAGGGTTTTTTAAAGCCATATCTCTCCTAAAACCTGACGATTTGAAGTTGTCAAATACATTATTCTTATTACGTTCTGATACAAATTTGAGTGATATATTACATCAACTTAGGTCATCATCTGGCGTTGGGGTTGCAATATTGCGAGAACTTGCTAATAAACAGGAAAATATCACAGATATAATGCATAATCTGGGCACATACGGAGCAAATGTTTTCAAATTACTAGCTTCAATGAAGGGTTCTTTACAAATGAAATCGAAGTTGCTTTTAGCATTTGGAAAACGAAATCTTACTCACCTATTATCATCAATCCGAGAAGAAGAAAATCACATTAAAGAAACAATGATTGAAGATTTTCAAGGTCACACAGAACATAAAGCAAAGTAAGTGTTTATTATGTCTTCTCCTGATACATACCTCTGATTTATGGCTTGATTATTTAAAAAATCTTTTAATTGAGCAAACATGCGTATAATAAACTTTTAACAATAAAATCCAAAAGATAACTTGCATATTTTCAGCACAGTTACATTTATTATTTGATGAAATTTAATTGTAAAATGCCGTCCGCAATAATCGCTTCACATGCAAATAAAATACACCTTCTATTAAATAAAAATCAGTACATGTTTTCACAGCTTAAATGCAGAATATGCATATTGCCATATTTATGATTAGTCTAGTAGTTAAAAGACATGTTTGTTATACTTTTTTCAGGAATGTTGCAAATAAATTATTCAGCGATATTGATGTCAGCTCATTAACTGTATCAGAATGGTTAGATTCACTACAGGAAAGTTCTGTTTTTACATCGGGATTAGCGGATATACAACAAACAATTCAGGACTACATCAATTCCTCTCAGTCCCCTTCCATACAAGAGGTTCCATCTCTGTCAGTTCAAAACATAGGAGAATTTTTAGACATGTATACCATTACGTCAAATGGAGATAAAACAAGCCTTGCTGCTGCTCTGCATTCCATTGCAGTCAAAGGTAAACTTATAATTTGCATCGAATTTTATTGATTATAATGACATTTTATCGTAATAATTTTCCTTTGTTGATGTAACTATGCAGTATATTATTTTATATTTTATCTTTATTTTCAGAATGTTCAGAGTTTAAACATACGCTTTCTGAAAGTTCTTTATGCATTCCTACTGAAGATTGTCATGGACTGAATTGTCGCATTGCAATACCTTTTGGCCTGAAAAGCGAAGTTATCGTTTTTTCAATACAGTTCGTACCTGAGGATTTGGGTGTTAACATCAAGGTCAACAGTACTCATTACAAGATTAACCCTAACGGTAATAAAAATCATCATTTGTAAAACTAATTCTAATTACAAATTTTATTATACTCATATTTTTTAATATTTCGTTTTGACATCCATTGTATATTAAGTATCTTTTTCACGTGTTTTGTGATATGTAATGTAAAAAGGTTTTATTTGTATTGGTATTAATAGTCATAGTTTCTTTACAATTTTCATTTTATTAAGAAATAACAACCATATGCTTTTACAATCATAAAAATATTGATGGCATGTCCGAAATGTAAAATTATATATTGCGACAAGAGTTTATTGCATTCATGAATCCGACAAACATACGGGATTGATGAAACAGCCTTGCTCCAAATAAGGATATTCACTTGTACGTTGGGACTAGACTTGGATGCTGACCAATCAAACGATTCTGTGACGTAATCGGATAGTTAAACGTTACGTAATCAGAGGTCATGACTCCACACTGTATTAAGACAAATTGAATGCCAGTAAAAGCAAATAGGTTTATCTGAAGGTCAATTCATATTGAAAGTATTCACAGACAACTTGTTATCATGTAGTCAACATCATACTTTAGTATGTGTTAATAAATCTAGGTACTGGTATCTATACTCAGTTTGAATATTGTCAGTATTTATATTTGTACATTACTTTTACAGATAAGGTGCAAGTAATACCAGTGAAGATCCAAATTCTTCCAGGGTATGATGTGCGACTTAAGGTTTTGTCGGCTGCTCATGATTTTATGAGAAGACTAGAAATAAGTCTGTCTATAACTGTCTGCATCGAATCGGACGCATTATGTTTACCTGATATTAACGTTTTCAGTAAACTGAAATTCTACACAATGACACGGATGAAACGATCTATAAAATGTATGTACATATTGGATTTTTTTAGTTTTTTATGAGTAATCTTTCAATACATTGAACAGGTAAATGCAAGAGAAGGAGGATAATGGTTATTATGATACAAATGATAAACATTTAACATTATGTTTATATGGTTCATAGTAAATGAATATGAAAACCCATAGATAAATGCAAATTGAATATATTTCAAATCTATTAGTTAATCTTTACATTTTATTCAATTTTAAAATATTTTGCAATTTTTTTTTTTTATTTAAATATTATATATATATTAGCAAGCATTTTCAAGAAAGCGGGAAAACGATTCGGCATAGATAAACTTAAAAAGATGAAAGTTAAGAAATTTTCAATAAGATCAGCTGGAAAAAACATCAAGACAAAGGGATTATCAAAAGTATCAAGTCTTCTAAAGAAAGGAGTCAAAGATAAGGTACAATAAGTGTTTAATTATTAAATTACTCAGAAACTATCTTTAATTCAAATTTCTCGTCTGCTAATTCACAAACCTTACATAACTTTGTTCTTATAAAGTTTGTTTTCGGACAATATTTGTCTTATTTTATCGAAATTTGAAATTAAATAAATATTTTTGTATCATTCATTTATTTAAATATATATATTGTGATTCGGAAATGGATTAGTATGTTTGTTTTTGATTGTTTAATATATATATATTTATATTTGATAAATATAACAAATTTGAGTTGCGCTAACAATGTACTAAATGCTGCGTCTGCATTGGCAGAATGTAAAGTTTGTTTTTATCCTAAATTTGTTTATATTTTAAAAGCTAACCATGAAGCATCCCAAAGGATTGAAGAACTTTAAGAAAGAATTCATTAAAGTTAAAGATTCCTGTGATATAGGAGATGACCCAGAAAAATTCATCGATATAACAATCTTCAATCTAGATCACACGTTTGGTGTTGGACCTTTTTTTATTAAGCTAGGTAAGTGAATTTAGAGAATGATAAAACGTAGGCAAATTTTGTTTTTAATTTCAGTCCAAATAGTTGATAAATTACCACTAACAAAAGTTAATTTGTAAGATTGGCTCTATACAATTCTTAGGAATGCAAATAAATTATATCAATGATTATTTTCACCAGGGGTTTTTTGATAATAAAAATTGTCAATCGGTATAATTGTAAATTTTATTCCCACCATAATTATTTTACAAACCATAAACCAGATTTAAAAAGCAATACTAATAAACTGCAAAGCTTGATACAAATGTACATCAATACAATGCGATTTGACATCAAACCAAATTTAGTGATATAATTCAAAAGCCAGATCACAAAAATCAAATCTTTTTGCACTGTATATTATACCCGCTACATAGCTGCTGCCTTTAATAATAGTACTTCTTGATCCGAATCTGTTTATTTTTGCTGGCTCTGTTATATTAGTGTTAGTATTATTACATTTGTAGATTGGATGCTGATTATCCACATCAATTTCTTATTAAATACTATAGATCGCCTTTAGTTTTATAGTTTAAATACCGTAGCCAGAATGTAAAGAAAATTTTTTATTCCGAATTATGTTGCTTTTGCTGCTTTTAGTGTATTTTGCACGTTTAATATGCTATGGTGGAGTTTGTACAAACTTAAGGATCTTTTTCAACGCTACTTACAATTAATTTGTTGATACAGAGATATTGCAAACCACAGATTTTATTATCGTCACCACTATAATCCTGGATACATTTGACGTCCGATAATGCTATTTCCCTTTCATTTTCAAATATTATTTCACGGATGGGTTGTGTAGCTAGCTAAATTTGACAGTTGTTAAATTGTACTTTTTTAATTAAATGAACATGGACTGGTATTTTGTTTTTGTTATTTTTGACATTATTTTTCTCATATATTGGTACCATTAACCTGTCTCCTATAGCAAAGATGGACAGGACTAAATCAATATCAAGCTGTAATCTAATAGAAGCTCAAACTGTAATGCTCAATGTTTATAAACATGGACTGGCATGTTTGTAGATCAGTATGTCTTGTCTTTTTTATTTTCAGAATTCTCAGCTGGGGAGCTATAGGAATGTCCATTGATGTTGACGTCAGATCAATAAGTGGCCTCAAAAGTAAAATAAAATGAATAAAATTTAGTACATTTGGAGAGGATTTTAAACGCATATGTTGCGTACCTTAAATATAAACAGTTATTCGAATCATATAACATTGATATAACATCTATATACAATGTTTTTAAAATATTTTGTTTAGGTTTTAACTATATACTACATTTTATATGTTTAAAACAAATCATTCATTGTTAAAATACAGTTGTAATGACATGTTTATCTTATACATGTGTATTAGGTAGTTATTTTAAAACTTATTTCCTAATCTACAATATTAGAAATAGACGACAGTAAATAAATTTAAGTTTTTTCATGTCAAAAATATAAAAAAATACCATCTTTTATTGCTTTAAGTTTCTTTATTTAGGTTGTTTTGGCTCCATGGATTGCTGGCAAAGTGTCAGGAGGTGTATCAGTTAATTTAGGAATTGCAAGTGGGGGTATCAAACTTATCGGTTATCTTCTTAAAACCAAATTTCCAGTAACCACAGAATCTAAACAAGCCAAAAAACCCGTTGAAGTAACGTGAGTATAATTGTGTAGTACCTCATTTACACACAAAAAATGTTTTTCATCTCGACTTGAAAGTTAAAGGAAAATTCCTCCGTTTGTCTGTCCGAAATATTCAATTTATTACTATTTACATATACATATTAGTTAGCAAAAAATAAACTGAAAATGTTGCTGAAACTGAATAATAAAGTTTATTTCAAAGACATGTGTCAGCGGTAATAAATACATAGCATGTAAAATAAATTCCGTTAAATATAAAGCTTTACTGAAAAAGAGATTGATTCAGTTGCAGAAATTGATACGCTCAAAGTCAAGTTAAGGATTGTCTATAAGTATACTATACACATTTTTAGAGTTCAGTGTTAATGTTTTTGATAAAATGTTTTATTGTTTTGATGATACATGCGTGCGTCAGTGCATCCGTTCACAGCAAAAACTCTGGGCCAATTGAAACCAAATATGCTTTGGAATGTCATTGAAAGAGTCGTACTGAAGATTGTTCAAATGATGGCTATCGGATATCGGATATCAAAGATATAACTGCTGTCACTAAAACAAAGAAAAAACCTGAAAAAAATCTTTTCAGGAACCATTCATTGGAGGCAAAAACCGACGTGATATTTGGATTCTACATGGTCTTAACCTATAATTTTGTACATTTCGAGAAATTTGGTTGAAAAAGGTTACGCGTTTTTGCGTTAAATTATGCTTTTTTGAAAAAAATTGCTATATCTTGACTATTAATACAATATCAAGATAATGACAGCGGATTTTCAGATTTGGTAGTGTTTTGACATGACGTTCAAAATGAGGTCATGGCCGAGTTTTTTACCTTTGCGTTTTTGCCTGTATAACTTTTTCGAAGATACTTTATGGTCAAATTCTTGTACATTTTTATAGTTTTTAAGTTTGAACACTTTCTTTTCTTAAACTTTTGGCATTAAGCTTTTATATTTAGCATTTACTATCAGAGTCCCTTTACCAATTTTTTACAAATGGTGACCCGCACTTTTTGTCCCTCCCCAGCGGGGCCATGCATCTACATAAACTTTTATGGGAAATGAAATTTAAAAATCTTTTCTTTTCCGAAACTCAAAAGACTAAAGCTTCAAGATTTAGCAGTTAATATAAGCTGGAGCCCCTATACCAAGTTTGTACAAATTGTTGCCCTAAATGGTTACTTTTGGCCCCATCGCGGGGGCATACATCTGCATAAAGTTTTATTCGAAATCAATTTTGAAATTTTCTTTTCTAAAACTGTAAGAACTTAAATTTTAATATTTAGCATTTAATATGAGCTGGAGTCCCTTTACCAAGTTTGTATAAATGGTGCCCTCCAGACTAGTTTTTGGTTCCATTCCAGGGAGTCATATTTCTGCATATATAGATTTTTTAGGAAATTAATTTTGAAATTTTCTTTTCTGAAGCTGTAAGAAATAAAGCTTTAATGTTTAGCATGTAATATTAGCTGGAATCCCTTCACCAAGTTTGTATATATGGTACCCCCAGACTAGTTTGGTTCTATTCCAGGGAGCCATACTTCTGCATATATAGATTTTTTTGGGAAATCAGCTTTGAAAATATTCTTTTCTGAAACTGTTTGGCCTAAGCTTTTGTATTTAGCATTTAATATCAGCTGGAACCTCTATAGCAAGTTTGCAAAATGGTGGCAAACGGACCAGTTTTAGGCCCATTCCGGGGAGCAATACTTCTGCATATAAAGACTTTTATATGAAATTAATTTTAAAATCTTAACTTATCTTAGGAGTTATTGTCCCTTTATGGTCTAATGTATGTATGTAGTTATAGCTTTTTAGTTTGAAAATCTTCTCTGAATCGTAAGGCTTAAAGCTTTAAAACTTAAAAAACTAGAAAAATACTGTAGCTCTCAGATAAAGCAAAGTATTAAGTTTTTTTTAATTTGGACATGGACCGGAATGTTTTTTGTTTATTATATTATTTTTATTTTATTTATTTTATTTTATTTTTTTGTTTAAGGTTAGAAAAGTTTAGTTCTGATACAGCAAAGTCGTTTAGAGCGTTCATCACTTTGGTGATTTTATTAAAATTAAATGAGAATAAGTTGTAATTATGAAAAGGACATTTTTGTGACATCAGTACGTTGCAAATAAGATCTTCATCATGTGTAGAATAAGGAATGATAAAGTCGTTTTACTACCATGTTTTAACTTGCCCCTTTCTTTTTATTCTGTGTCTACCTATATTGGAAATGTACCGGCTTTACATATTTTAACATGTCAATCACACACCCATTGTTTCTATATGCAATATAATATGTTGTAGGATGAGGATAGATTTAGAGTTGATACCGATAGAGCTCCAACTGCGTGCATGGGCTAAAGCTTTATTTGTCACATATTACGACGGTTGTCTGTGGAAATGGAGTGCCCCTTCCATCAAATGGCCAATTATGAAGCAAACAAAACTAGGAAAGGACAATTTGCCTCCACGATTTGTTGATACATGTGCAGAAACATTGTCTGCGCCATGTTCTGTTTACCAAGTTCCTGGTCGACATCCTTCAAATCCGGCATTTAAGCTGGATGCAAATCCAGAAGATGATAGCAGTGATTTAAAAACGTTTTATTGTATCGGGCGTAGCAAAGGTGACCAGTCTATTCAGAAATGGACACAAGTAAAAGAAATGCATGGAGTTTATCCAACAACATCATTACCAAATGGTATTCCGCTTTATTTTACTGTGAAAGTTAGGAACAGTCAAGGAATAGAGTCGGTAACAAGCTGTCAGCTTAAAACTTATGATAACACTGCCCCGGACGGCCGTGTAGAAGCTTCTTACTCTGTCTCTAGTCACCCAAACATTATTTCAGCCTCTTTAGTCGTTATTGATGATTCGCCATTGTCATCTGAAAACGTTAAAGCTCTAGGGTTTAGTCCAGGGCCATACGGACAAGAAGTAAGACCGTGGAATAAACTAGATTTATTCGAATCTCATCAAGGTCGGGTATTAGTTCTGATTTGAAGTATTTCTCGTCGTCCCGTGATGGTAAATTAACCAGCAAACCCATGAAGATTGTCAAAACCTCCAATGATGCTAATTGTGCCTCAGAATGTGTTCGATATGGACGTAACTGCTTATCGTTTGATTATGAATTTCATACAGAAAACTGTGAGCTTCACGAAATGATCGAGGGTCCATTTGCAAATCTTCATATAAGTGGATCATATAAAAATTACGAACGAATAGATATAGGCTATAATTCTGTCATCGAATACAAAAATATACCTTTAGAACACGGAACAGGTATTTTATAAACGTTGTAATAACAAATTCACTTAAATACAGATCTGTATTATCATCGAAGGGAACTATGTTGATTTTACACCTCCTAAACCAGGGTATATTGGGAAACCGCTATTTGATACAATCAAGGCTGACAAATGTAAAGCTGCTGTTACACAGCGATGTACAGATGTGACTTGGAAACCTAACCATAGGTATTGAAATATTATCAAAGCAATATCCATATCATCACTGTAAAAGAAAAATATGTTTTAAATAAATTCTTATTCGGGAAAAACCGCGTATTAATATGCAAAAAAGTACATCAAGATGTGTTTGATATTGTTTAATTTCAATGCAATCTGTATCATTTGTATCATATTAAACTCTTAACACAAAGTTTTTAATGAATTAATACCATTTATTTCAGATTATCTAAATTAAATAACATTTTAGTTACATTGCATTGATAATTTATCTCGGATATCTTGCAATGAGGTTGCGAATGGTTTCGAACTTGTTACAATTAAATTTAAAAAATGAAAAATGTAATTTTTTTCATTCACTATAAAGCGTACAAAATTAAGTTTAATTTGTTTAACTAACGAACTATTGAGTTTATATCCTTTTTAGGATGATTATTGATGGCCCTGGTGCCAGAACAGTATTCAATGGACATAAAGTGGCCGAGGAAACTCTATACACACTAGCAAATCATTATATATCAGGTAAGTTGTTTAATTTTATTGAATCAACTACAAATATGACAACCTACAGTACAGACCTGTCGAAGTTAACAACTGTCGAAGTGACCTGATTACACAATCAAACAGAGACATATGGCCCATGTTCAAATCATAATCATAAAACAAAGTCAAAACTTTGAGATCCAGCAAATTTAGATAAATTGTTGGGCAGAATGTTATTTTTTGTCTCAGTCAAGAACATGTTCTTTAATTGAAATATTGAATTTTTGTCTCTTCTCAATTCTCATTTTACTTCAATTATTACATGGTCAAATATTTTGCCTTCATATGATTACAATTAAAACAACTGTTTTTCTAAAATATAATAATGTTGATGTTGCTTTGAAAAGAACGAATGAAAGTAATCATTTTGTAAGCAATTTGTGTTAATTATTAATGTAATGTTTTCGCAGCTAATTTTGATGGCTTCCATGATGACGAAAGTGGAATTTGGGGTTATACATGGGCAGCCGGTACAGGTTTATGTCAAGGTGATATTGTAAATTATACGGATCCCCATAAACACTTATCAAGTCAAAAATACTGGACATATACTGGATATGCTAAAGATGTTCACCTTCCAGATGGTTCTTATTACGTAACAGTTCAGGCTCTAAACAACATTGTACATGGAGGTGCCTTAGTTACAACAGTATGTCATTCAACGCCAATCATAGTAGACACGACGCCTCCTGTGTTCTACGAGGTTACAGATATAATGTTTGATGAGGATTTTGATATTTTAGCCATTTACTACAATACATCGGACCCGTTATCTAAAATAGCTCGGGTAGATTTTGGCCTTGGTAAAACAAAGCATGACGTTGATATCCGTGGCTATGATCGGCATGATCATATGACAAGAATTGATCCATATTTTGTGGTGGAGAACTTAGACTTGACACCAGGTGTTCTGCTTGGATTAGAGTAAGGGCAGTAAACAACGGTATGTATTTATCAATGTTTTTACACGAATTAAGCCTAATCAGCATATAAAAGTGTTTTTCCTTATTTGCAAATGATATATTATAGAGACTATTCTAATTTTTTTTTAAATCGAGTGAATTAAATACAAAATTTCAAGTAATTATTATTGACTTAATTTTCAAATTTATATTAAACGGATATAGTAGGTAATGTTTTTAATTTTCATTCACTGAAGAAAGGTGATAAAAATGTCTTTGTATGCTGTGTTTTATCGCTTTAATTAAAAAAGGCGGTTGCAATAAATATTTAGATATTTCACTTGAGCCTACCCAAACAGTGTTTTTTAAACGTATAGTATTAATAAATGTAATTAAAAAATAAATGCGAGCAATTTAAAAAAACAACTTGTTTCATAAAATATAAAATATCATAAAGATGATGTGTAGATTTAGGATTTTCATTTATATATTATTTCATGTAATAATTCAAATCTACTGATTTATATTTGCCGTTTTTTGGTCTTGTTTTATCATTGGTATTGTCATGGTTCTATGTTTCATTGGCTGCCGTCACAAATGTGTGTTTAATTGCAATTTATTTTCCTTCTGTAATAAGTTAACCTATTTGCATCCGGGCATGGCGAAGAGCCAATTATGATAGATAAATCGCCACCATTAGTTGGAGACGTGTTTGATGGAGACAAACTTGACAAAGATATCCAATACCAACATCAAACGGACAAAATCTGTGGACAGTGGAAAAATTTCTTTGATCCAGAATCCGGTATAAGAAGGTTAGTATAATCTTAATATTTATTAACATTTTTTAGTATTTAGCTAAAGGGTTTATCATAATTTAGAACCGCAGTATATTATCACTTGCTTTTAAAAAGACACCCAACAAAAATGTAAATTAAATATCATGATTGACATCCGTTGGGACCACAGGAGTGCAACGAAAACCATAAAAATTCTATCTCTCTACCTTGGGTTAATGAAGAGGCAAATGCTATACATGGTTGTGATGTACTCGGTATTTTTATTTAGATTGTAAAATTTGTAGAACCTGAATTTTGCTTCCATGGGTGGGACAAATTTGTGTCTTGGTCGAAAAAGCATTAAAGTGTCAATCTGCTCAAAGATCATTGACTTTTCATATAGTCATTTGCATTTGAAAGTTACTACTTGGAAATCTTGTGAACCCCAGGTGCAGGTTAAAAAGCCAACTTCCTCAAGCATTATAATATAGGCTTTAGCATTTGAAAGATGTAATGATTGAAGCAAATGTTTTTCCTGCCTTGGTAATTTGATGGCCCTACCCTCCAAGGAGTGAATTCAAAGCCACAGAAACATATATAAACTAATTGCCTAAAAACGGTCTATTTTTGTATTGATATATGCATTGATGCTTGAGGAACTGAAAATAAGGATATTATGGTCTAAGTTCCAAGGGACCAAAACAACGGAAATGGCATATATTGCTAACTGACCTCATTTTAAATGAAACTTTTCAATAATACATTTTTCTCAGGTGAGGTTGAAACCAATTTTAGCTTCCTGTTTTACATTGTGTTTTTCTACTATTAAAGCGTTTTTAATGATAGTTTAGTGCTGGTGGTATTTTTTGAGTTATTATAAAATTGACATGGTCAGGCTAAGCTGGATAAGTGACGGGTGTATGAGTATGATGACGTTTTGCGTTATGCTTTCACATTAATGTCTAATGATATTTATGCAATGTTTTGTATCATTAATCAACAATAATTTTATAAACATAATTTTTTTTTAAAGGTTTACATGGGGTGTAGGAACCGAGCCATTAAAAGATAACGTTGTATCATTCCGGAATATTTCCCATTACACAAAAAGTGCTTGTTCGGAGGCGAAATTGCTCCATAATACTACATATTTTTCAACAGTTATAGCATTTAATGATGCTTTAAACTCCAAAAGCTCTAATGGATCATCTGATGGAGGTATGAATGCTTTCGGTTTATGTAAAACATTTTCACGATTCGTTTGGAAAATACAGACAAAGTGCTCTCTGTTAAAGACATTTTCGATATATTGAGACCTAGATAGACACCAGAGACTTGCATTTATGTCTGTTTTGGATAAATGCTATACACGTCTTCATGTCCAACTTTTGCCTCTTTATCAACGGATCTTCTTTTCATGTCTTCTTTCTTTGCCTGTTGGTACCAACCACAAATTTGCCATACCCCTTTCCATTTCTTACTTTCGATTGATGGGGATAGATGCATGGTTTTGTCCTTTCGTAAAGTTTGTTGTTTGAAATGTTTTTTGTCAAATAATTCAAAGATTTCGACGTAGACATTGAGTCTCGGAAACATCTAGCTTGGTGATGATGTCATTGGATGTTGTCGATGATTCTGCATCATACAGGGTTACTCTTACAATGTTGCTTTTGAAAATACTAAGTTTGTTTTTTGTCGATTTTGGTGATTTCCAGATGTTATTTAAAGCAGGAAACGTTCATGTTGTTTTGGATATTCAAGCTTGTGCATATTTTTCAATGTCTACTGTGTTTAAAGTAATTGTCATGTCTGATTTGCGTTAATCTCTATTAACTTTGGTTTTGTTTGGTATTGATGTTTAGGAATACACTTATATCAATTCTTGAAAGAACATGACCTATTTATTTTTGGATTACATCAAAGGTTAATATATGTTTGAAAAAAAACCTATTGATTTTAGAGGCTTTATGTCAAAGCTGAATGTCACTATTGATGTGAATAGATATATAGGTATGTGTGTAATAGCGTGAGGCTACTTTGATCAAATTCATCAAATTAAATACACTGATAGAGATGGCAATTCCTGAAAGAAAAAACATATTGACTTTCTTGGCAGTCAAATGACATTATACTAGAAATAGGTTAAGGGTTTATGTTCAGGAACTCGAGTGTGTTATAGTAAAATATCTTCACTTTTAATATACTGAGAAAGATTCATGAACGAAACATTTTTGAGTAGAGTTAATCAAACGTCATTGTCACATTAACTATAAATAGATTCAGTAATTTTTAAAACAACTTAAGTTTGCATCGATAAAATCTCATTAAATTTTCTACACGGATATATATTCTTGAATTGTTTAGAAGCAAAGGCCAAGGTCACTCTTAAACAAAATAGTTGTCAGGGTTTGAAAAGTATTATGTTAAATTTTCCTCATACTTTGTGCACTAAGAGATATTCTTTATTACTTTATTACAAAAATAGATTGATTGCTTTATATTATTAAATTTTACTTACATTGCTATAAAGTAACAAAGATAATTTCTAATTTACATTCTTTTGTAGTTTTGGTTGACACCACACAACCTGAAATTGGCTTTGTAAAAGACGGCCCATCACTAAAGCAAGATTTAAAATATTCATCAGAATCGGCAACTATTGAGTCAGTTTGGGATAATTTTACAGATCCCGAAAGTGGAATAGCTGATTATACACTTGACGTTTTTATCAATACAGAGCTAAGAAAATCATTCGCGGTTGGAAGAAAAACAGAGTTTGTTGATCATACATTATCACTGGATCATTTAGACCGCGTTTTTGTAAAACTGCATGCTACAAATGGTGCTGGGCTTAAAGTAGAGTTACCGTCTGATGGCTTTTTAGTTGATCATACACCGCCTTATGTTATATATTTGACTGATTCGAAATCGCTCACTGGATACCAATCTTATGACAATGCCATTGATTTGGAATGGAAGTTTGACGATCCAGAATCTGGACTTAAAGAATATCGTTATCTGATACAAGCATTCGTCGGAGGACAAAAAATGAAAGCTTGGCCGAAAACAAAATCTTATGAAACAATAGTACTTAACAACACAAGACAATCACAGAGCATCAAAATCACAGGAATATCTAACGAATGGCGCAAAATACACGGCTCATGTTACTGCTATCAATAAAGCCATGTTGTCTTTTTCACACGAATCAATGGGAGTTATTGTGGATACAACACCCCCTGTAATAACCAAGGTAAGTGGTTACTTTGATTAGATATGCAAAGACAAACACAATAAGATGGCTATTTCGGAATTCTAATTAATTAATTAAAATGACCCAAAAGCATTATAACAACGGTGAAAAGTGGCAAATAAAGTCAAACACTGATAACAGGAGAAGAGAATCTGCAACTGTAAAAAACGTACTTGGCAAAGAACACGAAACATTAAAACAAATGATAAAACATCCAAACAAGATAATGAAAAACAGAGAGACAAAAACCGTTATCAATAAAGCCCAGACTTTACTATTCTTCAAGCATTTTCAAAATTCTCCTTTCTCCCAATGTACTGATTCGCGAATATCGAATATAGAAATCATATTTCTATCAGAGAGGTATACCGGCGTTCGGATATAAAATGTCTTCTTTTGTTCTATAACCCAATAGATAATCTTTTGGGATCCTGTTTTGCGAGAGTTACAAGGCGTGAAAATAAAACTTATTTTATTAATAATTATTATCTAATTTTGATATAATGTCTTTGCATTTTGCTATTATTGTAATACAACGACCCAAACATAAAAGAAATGGAATCATTTGAAATGTCGCCTTTCGCCTTTTTGGGATTGTAATTTGGATGTTGACCGATATGATTCAAACCCTTGTATATATATTTACATCTTTGTCTTTTTAAATGCTTTTTACTAGATACATATAGGACATTTGGAAGAAGATGAAGAATTGAATGATGATGGCGATATTTTACATGATAATCCGGAAAGCATTACCGTAAGTTGGGTTGCAAGAGATTCAGAGAGTGGATTGGAAGCCTATTATATTGCTATAGGAACGTCTAGTGGTAACGACGATGTTGTCAGCTGGAAAATGAATATATTTGATGGTATCAACTCCATTTTATTAGAGAACATCAAGCTTGAACCTACAGTAGAAAGTAAAAATAAATATTTTGTTTCCTTAAAGATGAAGAATAAAGCCGGATTGTTGTCTACAATTATGACATCTAGACCAATCAATTCCCTAAAAGCTAACGTTCCAGGAGTTATATTTGACGGGAGAGAAATGTTGGAAGATAATAATTATCAGTACGACACAACATCGATGGGGATGTCATTCAGTGGATTCCAAAGTGAAGCCTGTAATATCATTGGATATGATTGGGCTATAGGATCAAAAGCTTACTACTCCGACATTCTTCCTTTCACTGATTACGGTCTTGTTATGGAAAACGCCTCGTTTGGTCACGCACAAATTCATCTCGATTTCTATAACGGTGAGAAATACTATGTTACAGTAAGGGCTAGAACAGGACATGGGTGCAGGGAAGAGTTTATCGTTTCATCTTCAGATGGAGTGATAATAGACAACCAACCGCCAAGAATTGAAATGCTATTTGGTGAGAGCGAAATCGGCGCAGATGGAAAATTTGTGGCTTATTTCCAAAATAATACGAACTCTGTTGCTTTGCATTGGCGGTCAGTAGATTTTTCGGATATAGCTTCCTCGTGGGTCTCGGTAGGATCAATGCCTTTGAGCCAAAATATATACAGCACACGAAAAACCAACATGAATACATTTATGCCCGGTGACCTTAAACTGACCCAAGGTGAAACTATCTTTGTTAATGTGAAATCTCTTGACAAGTCAGGGTTAGAAACAACCGAATACTCGCCTCCAATAACAATGGATATATCGCCACCAACTGTAGAAAATTTTTCCTGCACTCCTATAATATCCCATAGGAAATCTCTTGTAACCTGCACCTGGTTTACCATTAAAGAGTATGAAAGTGTATTTAAAGATGCAGAAATGGCTATAAGCACAAAGCAGATGACGTTTGATGTCTTAAACTTTACGTCAATTCCATTTGGTAGCCGATCATGGTCTAGAGACTTGAACAATGTAATATTGAATCACCCAAATTCTACTGTTTTCTACTTTACCTTAAAACTGACAAATAATATAGAACTCACCTCTATGTTGGACTTTGCAGTAACCATCGATAAAACACCTCCAGTTATTACATCAGTCTCGATTGTAACAACAGTTGGAACTGATTCAGAAGTTGTCGAGAAAAAATGCCAGATTCCAGCAGACTACATTGAAATAATGGTGAATGGCATTGAAGATACTGAATCACAAATTGAAAGGTAAAAATCTTTATTAAAAAATAATTTAATTTCGTTAATATTATCTACATCAATAAATGTTTTACAATATACTATATAAACATAAGTAAATTACAACCAGTATAAACGAAATTAAACAGTTTTGGTAAACGCATTTGTAGATGTATTAAGTGTTTACATTTTGCAAAAACCATATACATATTTATTATACCTCATTAAAAAATACGATACTATCTGTAATTTGATTGGATCGTTGGACCATGTGATCAAGGGGGAGAAAACATCGTGTATCCCTCTGAAAACACCATATCCCACCTCTTCGGAACACACCATGACGTCACAATGATATGACGCCATCGATGAAGAATTGGTCACGACGTTCTAGCGTTTGCCTCCGATGAGTTCCGATAGGAGAAAAAAGCAACGAATCGGAGAAGGAATGATGTTTTCAGTCTGTCTTTTTTTTTAAATATTTTTCTTTTTGTCTGTCTGACTTATTACAATGGTTATCTTTCGGTATAATAAACAATTTATTGCCTTTGTTTGAGGGATATATGAACAGTTCATATCTCCCTCAATCAAAGGCAATATATGTTTAATATTATGGCCGTCATCACAGTATTGTTGATAAGTTTGATGTCTCTGTGTCCAGGATTGCCCTGGATATATTTGACGTCTCATAGTTTCATGTTCCTTTCACACAATTATGATTACACACGTGGCGGGTGTAGCTAGCTAAACAGGAGGTGCTTACCCTTCATGAGCACCCAGCCTCACTTCCCTGGTGGAAGTTCACGTGTCTAACCTAACTTGTCAGTTCAAAAGTTTTTACTTTGCTTCTGGATTGTGATTCGGACATGGATTAGTATGTTTGTTTTTTTATTGTACATGTATCATTCTTTCAAGTACCCAACGTAGTTATATTGCATATGATAACGGTATTTAGCACCATTATCAATTATCTAGAGTTCAAACCAGAATATGTATTTCTTTATTGTTTTTTTTCAGAATTGTGGTAGGACTTGGAAGTAAACCGGGTACTACGGACATTCTTAATTACAAGCGAGCAGATATATCTAAAAAGGTTATATTTTTAAACAACCTGTCACTGAACACTGGAACAGTGGTGTATGCAACTTTACTGGTGTACAATACCGCTTCCTTATATGCAACAGCAACTTCAAATCCAGTTGTGGTCAGTCCAAATCCAGTCTTAATAGTTTATGACGGTAAAGGCAAAGTTGATGAAGATTATCAATCCGAAATCTCCATGCTAAATGGACACTGGGAATATTCTGATTCATGTCCGATAGTATCCGCTGAGTGGGCTATAGAAGACCTAACTGGTGCCCAAATACAAAATTTTACAAAGATTCCAGGAAACAGCAATCTATTTTATAATGATGAACTACGACTGAATAATGGATTTGCATACATCAATATAATTCGTACAACAGACGCGCTTGGGAGAACACGCATAGCAAGGTCAGATGGGATATCAGCGAGAATACAATCACCGACACCAGGTTATGTTATAGATGGACCTTATGAAACTGACCTTAATTATCAAAGGTCTTTGTCAGAATTGACATGCAGCTGGAATGCGTTCGGGAAGGGAGAAAAACGACAAGATCCTACACAAAATATAGTTAGGTATGAAGTCGCAATTGGAAATGATAGGAGGTATGAGCAAACTCGGAGCAATGTTTATTACTACACAAACGTAGGTCTGAATACTTCTTATACGTTCAATAATTTAAATCTCACAGCAAAAACAGTTAAATATTTTATAACCGTAAGAGCATTCAGTGAAGCCGGCAGTTATGTAGAATCTACCTCAAACGGAATAAGTGTAGGCTATACAGATGGAATTACCCCAGGCATTGTAGAATACAATCATGTACAATCTTCAGTCAATGCTTTAGAAGTATCATGGAGCGGGTTTTATTCGGACTATGGTATTCAGAGATATGATGTCGGTATAGGATCAAAACAATTGATCAATTCTTCTATGCCGGTAGAATGTTCCGCTGTAAGTCAAATAGATAGTTTTGACATTTACTCTCCCAAAACGGTCGGTCTGGATACTTTTACTAAGATTGAGAATTTAACCCTTGTCCATGGTCTTTCATACTACGTTTCTATTTTTGCTTACGACGAAATTGGATTCTGTGTGGTTATCCAAGGGGATGCAGTTACCATAGATACCACGCCTCCTGTGGTAGGAACACTACAGATCGGATTAGTTGAAAATCAAAAATTGCCTTTTATATATACTACAGACGAAAATACTTTGACAGTTTCTTGGGATGGGATCCATGACCCGGAGAGTTCAATTAAGTTTTATCAAGTCGATCTTTTATCAAAACACGACTGTGATGCAAACGTGCAGTTCGAAATGATAGAAACTAAAATAGTCAAAAATGAATCGACAATAACATTCTATTTTATAAAACTAGAAACCGGTAAACCATATTTTGTTTTATTAACTGCAACAAATGAGGCAGACCTGACCAACAAAATTACAAGTAAACCTATTTTCGTCGATACCACAATACCTTTCAAGGGAGATGTAAAGGCTGGATTCAGTTGGTATAAAGAGCAACCTACACAATCTTCTGTAGATCAGCTTCATGGTGTAATAGGCATAGCAAGGTCCGAACGTGCACATAAATGTCCTAAGCAGATAGAATTTGACCTAGAATCGTTTGTTCCTATCCATCGCGATTTCAGTGAGAACTGTGTTGAAATTAAAAACTCGATGATGCGCATTAGGCTTGGACATGATGACAGTTTAACGAAAGTGGAAATGGGCGGTGTGAAAACCAAATTACAACAGCTTAAAGAAGGCAAATATTCTTTTACTTTTAAAGCGATGGCGGGAAAAAACATAGTTTCTTCTTTTGCCATTGCCTCTGATAGAAACTCTATTCCAGTGAATATCGATTGGTCAAATGATATATCGTTGCTGGGTGGAAATTCCTCTATTACCAACGACACGGGAGAGAAACAGGTATTGCAACCAGGCAAAAGCAGTGGGATAGGAGTTTTTATTTTGGGAGAAAGACAAGAGATTGGATATTCGGCAATATTCTGGATAAGAGATCGTTACCAATTAAAATCCAAACATATTGTTCTTCCAATTGATGCTACTGAAGCGTTTTACAGATATGATTTTGTTTTATCGAAAAAGTCAGAAGGCGAACAAACATTTTGGAAAGTTACATTTTTGGTCAAAAACGAACTTATGGCTGAATTAGAGAATATCATTTTTGATCCGTTATCTGATATTTTCATTTTTGGGTTTAATAGAGATAACTATTACCCTCCTCTAATTGACCCTTTTCATCCCTTTGAGACATATATAACAGTCAAATCAATGCTAGTCCCACACAATAAACACGACCCATGTGTTTATGGATCAGGTTTCTACGACGGTCAAAGTCAGATAAAAGAGATTTGGGCAGCACTTTCAAATAATATAAACGTCACGGATAACATTGTCGATTTCACACTAATAAAAGAGTTTTGTTTTTCCTGTATACCCTTCTGCTCCAATCTATGTAATACGACATGTCCTGTGATGAAGGAATTCGATATTATACCAATTTCATTCTACAATTTGTCTTTGTCGTCTGCATCAGATGCAGAATCAATTCGTAATGAAACTACCAATTACAACAATAGTAAACAGTTTGAGAACCTCATTGCACCAGCGTACTACACATTTAAATGTGATTAATTTTGCTGGAGAAAGTATCTCTGCTCATTCGAATGCAATAACCATAGATATGACAGCACCGCATATTAAATCGATTAGCTGTGTAGACCCAATGAATTCAATGGATGAACAAGTGATGTATCAAAAGTCAATGAATAGTTTTGGTGCATTCTGGGAAAGTGAGGAAGACGTTGGTCAACTCACAGGTTATTGGATAAAAGTTGGAACAGCTGATGGCTTAGATAATATTGTTGGTGAAGTATTTGTAGGATTTAAGACAAAAGCTAAAATAGATGTCCTAAATGATACATTGATTTCTGGGGAAACATACTTCATAACTTTGACTGCAGGTAACTCAGCTGGACTTAATTCGAGTGCGTCATGTAATATTACTGTTGATAACAGAATTCCTGAAACAAATACATCAGGACCAGTATCATTATTCTCTAAATCAATGAATGGAGCTCCGCTCGAATCAGTGTTGTTGAGTCTGGTGATAAAATTGGAGTCCAGTGGAGATCCAGCAAACCCGATATAGATTATTATGGTAAGTATAGATATTCTTTTGAAAACTCGTAAATATAAAAAGAGCTTAATTAGTTCATCAATTTGAAATGCCAAATACAAATTCACATTCCCTTTGATAACAGTCTGTAAAGTATCCGTATGTTTGAATAACTATCGCCTGTAAAGATATATCCACAAATAGAACAAGAATACTATGGGAAAAGTAATGGCGAAGATCTTTCAATAGATATCAAAGTATATTCAATCTGTCGTAAGAAGACAAAAAATCTGATGGTCAGTATCTTTTATAAAGAAAAGGTTTTTATTTGAAACGTTTGAATTTTCTACAAAGAATAAAAGAAATAATATCTAATTGGTCTTTATCAGGAGTCTAAATTGTTAGAAATAGAAATTTGTGTACTCATATGTCAAATCTTGATGGAGGTCTTTTCGGAAGATTTGTTGTTTGTTGAATATAAGTAATCTGTCAATTTCAGAGTGGCAGATTGGATCCTCGGAAGGAAAGGACGATATTTTCCCAAGAGTCAGGGTTGGCTCTAAGCATTCATCTGCAGTAGCTATAATTAATGGTAAAATGTGGTTTGACGGTGAATTCAAACAGCACATTGGCCGAAGCTGTATTGAAAGACTGGAATAAAGATGATATTGAAAAGGCAAAACGAAATAATTTCTTCAATATTGAGCCAGGTCGATGCATGTACATATCTCTTTTTGCTATCACCAGATCACATGTTTCAAAAGAGATTCCTGTAGATCCTATATGTATCAAACGTAAGTTTTATAATATTTGCTGAGAAATCCATAAAGAAATGGTTCTTTAAAAAGAGTTTGATAAACCAGACCCATAATCAACAAAGTAAACCAAATAGCTTTCCAACTTCCGTTTCATTGGAGATGTTCAAGTTGGTCACCATAAAATCTTCAATACATCCAAGTACGACAATTGAAGTAATGATGCTATTTATTTACTACTTAGAATTTTCTGTCCCAAGTAGTAAATAAATAGTATCATTACTTCAATTGTCGTAAAAAGCTTATAAACAAATACTTATGCATTGTTTATCAATGAAATGATTGTGACACGCTTATATTAGATATTTACAACACCAACAACACCATGAACTTTAAATAGTATAGTTCAGTAAGCGTGTAAAATCGATCGAAAATGTTGTCAAATTCTTAATATTTAACATAATGTCATTTGATGCATATCTTAAACGAAAGATAATATATCTTCATTTAGACAGTTCCATCTCTCTTTATAACACATGAGTAATCTGATTTATTCATTTTTGCAGGAAAAGACGATATCATAAAGTCTTTTGACAAGAGTACATCTTTAGAACTGGAAATTGTGGGAAGTCGTTTCATGATAGTTGAATCTAAAAATCAACTCCCCGATCTGCTTACTGTGAATATTTCAGGTTTGTAAAAAATATTTAATGAATTCCTTTCATATCTTAGCGTATCAATCATATGCCGTTATAGAGAACACTGTTCCCTTAATTATTTGTGTTGTCAGTAGTGGGAATGGAATAACGCTAGGAAATCAACCCTCTCTTTTTTGTCAAGCGAACTGTCAAAGGAGAGAATTTACCCATCGTTTGCCCGTATTGTTTCGTATTCTGGGTTGCATTGGCTGTTGCAATAAACATGGATTACAACTTATTTAATTTAGATTTTGAATTAAAAATATTAGAAATAAACGACCAGTGGCTGAAAAATACGCATTGTATGATAAGGAACAGACTGACGAATTATGATATCAATATGCTACTTCAATGTCAAAGATTTGACAGTTGACTAATTGTTTTTTCTTTAGTATTTGTTTTTGGTGGGTTCATTTGCAACATTTCTTGGTAGCTGTGGCTGTTGGTAGTATTAGATAAACTTTGTCTTTTCATTAAAATAATGTGCAAATCATCATTATTTATTATGTCGTGCGATGGTTTTGGGTTTTGACATTGTTCATGAAAATGAAAGCCTACACAGTGTACATGCATATGAAGACGTGTTATCAGGATTTAGTGCATACTATATTTTATACTCTGTATTTTAGGCACAGAAGGTGGTATGATTGCCGGACTGTTACAGGAGAACGCCATTTTGTCGAACTATGGTTCAGCAGCGGGTGGACAGTATAAATCGTTCATAGCGAACCCAGATACAACAATGTCCTCAATTCTAGGTTACTACAAAATAGGTAAATCTCCTGTTATTATTTGCTGTTTTGTGAAGTAATAAAACTGTTAATCGTGTAAAAGTTGTTTCACTTGTGGTGTTTGGTTGTTTGATAAGTACCAACATGAGATGCTCATGAATTTGGACTTTTACTTACTACTGATGGCGCTAAGCCTATATTGCATGAAATGTAGCAATATCACTATATTCACTTAATTCGTCTATCTTTTGAATATTTCGTTAATTTTTTTAACCTCTTTATTGATATTTTGTCTTCAGACGAAGGTACGTTTTAGGTAACTCTATATTATGAGAACTATACATGTGTCTTTCGGCATCAACATTTCTGTAAACATTTAGGTGAAGTATCGAACATCAATAAGTTGGGGTTCATCTTTACGATACATGCATGTTTTTTTCAGGCTTGTCAAATACAGTGGATTATCATTTTATTTGTCACCTACCGCGAAGACAACGCTTAAAGACTGGATCGATGTGAAACTGAAATTCAATAAGACAGATACTGTATCAGAGGATCATATTCCAGCTCTACTTTACTGGGACACAGGTAATAAAAGAAACATTTACTCTGACATACCTTTTCTCTCGGTAAAAAAGACATGTTTGTCTGTAAGTAAACAAATGAATTTCAGATTGAGTTACCGTTTTTATATGAAATAAATAAGATATTTCTAAAATGAAAAGTGATATCTGAAACTAAGAGAAACATGATTAGTGCTTATTCTCTAAAATTGAACAAAAATATTCATTTTATAAAACATTTGCCAATTATTCTTTTAAGTGTGTATTTTATGGTTTATTGTTGAGGTATGCTACAATAGGCTGCTTTAAAAATCAGATGTACGTCGGGAAGCAAATTATTTCGAAGGCAGGAACCGCTGTGTTTAATGTTATGAGTGCTTTTACAATTTGTAGAAAGTGGTAAATGGAAGCATGTTGAAGAAGACTGTATATCATTTGTGAAAATAGACTATACCACAATGATGTACCAAGCAAAGGTATAAACATATCTTATGATTCCACTGGTCACATAGAAGTGTGCTATTATGCAATTTGGTTCAAGACAACCTCAATAGTTCAAGACAAGCTTTACACTTAACCCTCTTATTGCAAATGGTGTGCGCAGGTGACTACTGACAACCTGTGATTTGTTGACGGCAATAGATTTACACTATAGAAGTACTTTATCCAACCTACACTTATAATACTCTTGACACGCGTTTTTATCACCTATTGGTCAGGAGTAATTGACATGCATATATATCATAATTATTTATTTTCGTTTATTAGACATAATCGAACTTCATCAAAACATATAGTTATCACAATAGTTCTTTCTTTCTGTACCGAAAAGTGATTCAATCATATCCTAAATAGCGAGCATATTAGGTATATGACACAAATCTTTATCATAATTAGTGTTTTAATTTCGTAAATAAACGTTCAATGACTTGTTTTCTAGCAGTTTATTTTACATAGAAACAACAATTCATTACATGATATATTTCACTATTATTAGGTTTGTCTTCCAAGATCAGGAGCGAGGACAAAACGACAAGTTTACGAAGGATACCAAGTAACTGACCCGAGACAATTTTCACTCTTGTATATCAGGAAATCAGTGAACAATGCTCCACCTGTCGTCAGCACACAGTTGATACCAACAAAGGAGGATAACTATACAGTCTACCAACTCCAATGGCACGATGACGATGGCGACGCTGTGGCTTTCAAAATAGCCAAACAACCAGCAAATGGCTTCGCAAATATTACAGCAGATGGTTTACTATTCTATAAACCAAACAAAAACTTCTTTGGGACGGACAATATTTTAGTGACCGTTTCTGAGATTTTACCATCCACCCTTCCTACCACACCAAATAAAGTTAATTTCAGCGTTGATCTAATGGTCGCCAATAAGAATGATGCACCGGCTATGTATTTCTTGACAGCTTCAAACTCTACATACAGTACAAAAGAATATAACAAAATAGAATTAAAACTTGAAACAAACAAATCAAAATATCACCTGGGAACCTTTGTAGCCTTCGACATAGATCCTAATGATACCCTTCATCACGACACTTTTATCAGCAATACTTCTGATGTTTCATTTACACTGATCGAAGTTCCAGATCTACCCAACCAAATCGTTGTCAACAAAAATATAACAAAAACCAGAATATTTAAGGCATTCCATTTGACAATGGTCTTAAATTCAAAAGCCAAAGGTGAAGTGGATTATGGGCTGTTGGTTTATGATCAGTCGCATTATTATAGTAAACCAGCGTGGCTAAAAATATACTTGATGCAACAACCTTGTATTCATGGACAATGTATGATAAATCCAATTTACAATATTTCATGCAGCGACATCAGTCGTTCCAACACATTTAACTACCATACGTGCTCGTGTGATGCCGGATATGAAGGGTATTACTGTGACAGCGATATAAACGAATGCCAGAGAGGACCATGTCCCCTTATGTATGATTGTATCGACTTGCTGGCAGAGTATACTTGTGTGATCAATATAGCAAAATTGATGGCGATACTGGTATGTATTGCAACGGCTTTAGGACTTGTTGGTTTCATCGTCTACAAGAAGAAGAAAAGAGCAAAGGTCCATGGTCTTTGGTGAGGACATATTAACTAACTACAAGTGTTTTAAATTGATGTTTTTGTTATATTATTATACCCCTTCACGTTTTAGGAGGTACATACGAACCAACGTAAGCTCTATCGTCTATTGCTTTGCCTTTTATACTTAGAGACAGCTTTGCACTAATATTGTTATATTGACATTTGGTTTCTCATAAAATAACCACAATATATGTCTTAAAAAACAAAAATATTGACAAGAAAAAATACACGAAAAAATTAAATAAATCTATGAATGAACTTATCAGCTGTTCAAGAACTAAAACACCCGTTTTGGACCCCGTGTTCTAAAACATTGGTATTCACGCCTGATTCACGCCTGTATCATAGACTTAAATTTTCCAATTAACAAATTAAACAACAATGTAGTCTTAACAAGTTAAAAAAAAACATCGCTATGGCGTAGGAATTCAAATGCTTCTGTGTGTCGTCCATCATAAGATGACGTCACTGAGAGCCAATCCATTCATGCAAACATAACAGAAAAGATCTCACCAATCAAAATGCGTGAAACAAAAGGTAATTTAATCATACAATTATACAATAAGTGGGATTTATTAAAGTCACAAAGGTTTATAATTACGTGACTAGTCCTTTTCAGATTATTTTATATACTTCACCAAAATAGATTAAGATGTACAGTATACATAAAACTTATATAATATTTTTTTTTTCAAGGAAACCTTCGTTAAATCCAAATTCAGACCAAATCCCAGGACCAAGTATTTTGCAATTGAAGAAACTCCCAGAAAACATCGAGAACAAAGACATCGATGACACAGTTCCACAGCCATACCCTACGGCTGACGACGCCAGTGGCAGTGATAATGAACCAGAACCAGGCCCCAGCAAACCTGTAAGATATGAACCCAACGTAGATATAAGTTTCCTGAAAACTATCCAAGAAACAGTGAGCACCAAGCTTCCACCACACCACCATCGATATAGAGCAAGAAAAGTCATGCCGGAATCTCACCCAAGCAAACATTTACCGGAAGTTTCCACTGATTAAAATGAGGTCGTTTAAAATTCCGAATTCTTATGGAATGCACCTTACAATTTTAATAACTGAAGATATATAAGAAAAACATATAAATAAAATTGATCTTTCTGATTTAACTAAATTAGCGCATATAAATAGTCGAGAGCACTGTTACTGCTTTATATACATATATATGATAATTCGTGTATGTTTATCTAATTCTGGATTAGCTTAGAATTTTTCAGTAATAAAACGCATCTTTATAAACTTTAGTTTTGCTGTGTATAAGTTAGAGATATTACAAACCTAGACTTATCAGGGCTCTCGAAACGTGTCTAGACCTTTATCACAGTATCGTTGATAAGTATGATGCCTCTGTGTCCAGAATGATCCTGAATATATTTGACTTTCAATAGTTCAATGTTCTCTTCACTCTTAATTTCGATTACACGCATGACGGGTATAGCTAGCTAAACAGGAGGCACGTACTTTTCCTGAGCTTTACTGGTGGTATTCCTTTGGACATGGATTGATATGTTTGATTTGATTTCAATATCAATGCCAAATTAAACGCCATGTTAATTAAAACCTAAACTACCGCAGAAGATATTTCTGTTTTCAGAAACATGATGATTTACAATGAAAATTCTTTCAAGATTATTTTAGGGGTGTATTGTTTATTATACCCCCCGCAAATGAAGTTTGGGGGGTATATAGGAATCACCTTGTCCGTCTGTCTGTCTGTCTGTCCGTCTGTCCCGCTTCGTGTCCGGAACAGAACTTTTGTACCGTAGCACCTAGGATTATCAAACTTGGTATGTGGATGCATCATGGGAAGGCGATGTGTCATGTACCAAATTTAGGTCACTGTGACCTTGACTTTGACCTTTGACCTCTATGATAGTAAAACCTTGTGCATCTTCGTGTCAAGAATAGAACTTTTGTACCGTAGCACCTAGGATTATCAAACTTGGTAAGCGGATGCATCATGGGAAGGCGATGTGTCATGTACCAAATTTAGGTTACTGTGACCTTGACTTTGACCTTTGACCTCTATGATAGTAAAACCGTGTGCATCTTCGTGTCCGGAACAGAACTTTTGTACCGTAGCACCTAGGATTATCAAACTTGGTATGTGGATGCATCGTGGGAAGGCGATGTGTTATGTACCAAATTAAGGTCACTGTGACCTTGACTTTGACCTTTGACCTCTATGATAGTAACACCTTGTGCACCATCGTGTCCGGAACAGGCCTTTTGTAATACCGTAGCACCTAGGATAATCAAACTTGGTATGTGGATGCATCATGGGAAGGCGATGTGTCATGTACCAAATTTAGGTCACTGTGACCTTGACTTTGACCTTTGACCTATGATATGAGGGGGTTCCCATTTTGTGTAATCATCTCCTCTTACAGCTTTCAACCAAGAAGTCTCAAACTTTGCAGGATGTTTCCATATACATTGAACATGTGCACGTCCTGTTTTGGTTGGATTATATTATCTTTTTCAGATTTTACGGGTAGTTGAACTTAGTCATTTTTCAACAATATTCCATATGAGGGATACCCATTTTGTGTAATCAACTCCTCTTACAGCTTTTAACAAACAAGTCTGAAACTTTACAGGATGTTTCTATATACATTGAACATGTGCATCTCCTTTTTGGCTGGATTATATAGTTACTTAATGATATATGATCCATTTTTTTTTAAAAATATGCATAGATACTGAGCATCATAAGAACATGTTGACCTGCATTATCGGTTTCATCACATGTATTTTGCCGAATTATTAACATTTCATTACACAGAATTTTTCACATTACGATTTGGCCATACATACAATTTGTCCAAAGATCAAAAGTTGGGAACGGGGGGTTTTAGCCTCTTTCAGAGACAGCTCTAGTTAATCCAACTGACTATATAGCCATTTTACCTTATGGCTGGTGAAACGTGCGTGCGTCCGTCAGTACCGAAATGTTAATTATCTCCTCTCAACAGTCATTCTCGCTTATAATGCGTACATTTGAAGACGTAACAGTGTCCTACTTAACGTAATTGTCGTAAATCGTCTGAATGACTTGATAACGATCACGGAATGGAGCTGGTGCTCAAAATAAGGTGGAAGGTATCAATAATTTTAACTTTTAACCAAGGAATGCTGTGCGAGTTCCGTTTAAAAAACACATCATTCAATGAAAATCAACTAATGCTAATATTATATTATGATAATAATTAAACCCATAAATCGTTTTATAACGTTATAATTTTTCACTTTTATTTTCGCATTTTACGTACATTTTCTATTTTGTTACGTTGTAGGAAAGGGATTTTTCAAATTTGTCGTATCGCCGAAACTGTAAGATTGGTGTTTAGAAAAAAATCAGATTATGATTTTATAATAAATTTTCTTTAACAACGAGTAATTATGTAAGTCCAAAACGAATTTCAATTTTTTGGCAATTTTAAAATTTGAAGTGTACATGTTCAGCGAGAATGACTGTCACACCAAGATGCCATTTAATAAATCAATTAGTTGTTATTGAAGAAGTGTCAGCTGAGAGTCACGTGCCCGATTGAGTTTCTTGAACCATTTGGATCTTGTGAGAATCAAGCAGAATTAAGAATTTTAAGATTGCACATATTTATTTCAATATCCCCATTAGTGGGTTATAGAATCGAGTGGTCACAGTTGCTTGCTACTTATAGTGAATGATCTGAGCACATGTCCGATATAAATTTCAACTAAATTGGCTCGTAAATAAATCCGAATCGACCATGTATCTATTTTACGTAGTGCCAGCGGCCAACTTCCTGACGGCCATGAAACACGATTTTTTTTATTTGGATCATATTAAGACCTCCTTCTCGCCGATTTGGTTCTATTCACCCTAGTGGATTCCGAGACGAAGCAGATTCGCCATGTTCAGCTAGTTACAGCTAGTTGAGCAAAACAGAATGTGTAATTGTAGACTTAGACTTGCAATGCACATTAAGTTATCTCCTTATGATTGATTGATTGATTGATTGATTGATTGATTGATTGATTGATTGATTGATTGATTGATTGATTGATTGATTGATTGAATATGGTTTAAGGTCCCAGTGAAGAGTATCTCACTTATAACGAGACGTCACCAGCTAAATGTGAAGCGGCGGAAAATTATACTTTGCAGAGCACTCGGGGCAATGTGCAGGGATCGTTCTGTATCGAGCCATGCTTCCTTGACAGGGAACGGGTTTTAAGGTCCTCTTCCGAAGGATCCCCTGACTTTCATTTCTAAATGTCGAGTCACTACCTATTTTAAAGTTTTGTTTAGACCCGTTTAAGGTTCGAACCCACGGTCTCCAAAGTACGTAGCAAGTACTGAGCTACCGTAGTGGTCACCTACACATGCATGCTTTACTAAAAGTATCCGACTTCGGATTCGCCCGCAAAATCGAAAACGCTCAATTGAGCAACACCTTCTGTGGAAGCGCCTCCTATTGCCCACCAGAAATCTTGCAGTGAAAAGCATACAATGCCTTCGCTGTAGATGTCTGGAGTTTGGGTGTCATCCTATATGCCTTGGTCAATAGAGGTTTCCCATTCTAAGAATCAAACATTAGCCAGATGGTTAAATGCCGATTGAAAAAAAAAGAAATGCCAGTTTCTGAAGAAACTGACTCTCAGTGCTTGGCTCTCATTGAACGCATGTTGGAGCCAGAAGTAATGAAACGCGCAACTATTGAAGAAATCATGAACTCTCAGTTTTTCAAAAACTAAATAAACCAAAACTTGAACTTTATTTCTATCTCTATTGTATTCAAACAAAACAACAAAACAAACGTACTCATACACACAGGTAATTTGAGACTGCTATTAACACAGCAATTTAAACCAAACGTCGAAATGTGACACCGGCTTCAAATACAACACAGGCATTCGTTCACACAATTGAAACTTTTTACTAACTTATTAACAAATATTCAACATCTAATGCTCTTAAATAAATTAATTAATTAATTAATTAATTATTGTGGTTTTGACAATTTTCAGTTCGAAAAAGAGCCCAGATTTCCACATTTCAAAGGTCATTTTTACCGATCATGAAGAAAATTTATAAATGCATCTTGGATTGAATATATGAATATGAAACAAGTGAAAACTAGAAATTTTATGAAAGTAAATGCTGTTAATAAATTCATACTTTTAACAACACTCGTCTGGCCATCCGCCTTCAAATTTAATCACGCCCTCAAGTCACACAAGTTTGCATTATTCAATCGAACATCCGTAATTATCAAATTTTTACCTTCCTGAATCGCCTTATTCTTATTTATTTATTTATTTATTTATTTTATTTTATTTTATTTTGTTTTACGAATGTATTTTTTTATTTTTTTTTTATTTTTTTTTTTATTTTTTTTTATATTTTTTTTTATTTATTTTACACGAAATTCATGGGAGAAATAAAGGAGAAAAAATTAATTAAAATTAAATGACCTGTAGTAAAATTGTATGATTGTTATTTTTCAAAATTGTATAATTACGTCATGCGCCCAATACATCATGTTGATTAAAATTACGGGTCGCAATCTAAGGAATGTTTCATAAACAAACTTTTTATCAAAGTGGAGTAATAATAATGTCTTAATTATTGGTAGGTGTCATTTGGGTGTAAATTCCACTTCATCAAATGGATTTATCATGAAATATTAATAGAATTTTCAGCTAATCCAGTATATTAGTAAATTAAGTAAAAGTATTCTGTGGGGGCTATATATTAGAAATGCGCCGATATTTCCCTTTTTTCGGCATCGATTTTTATGAAATTTTCTCAAAAAGTCATATTTCAGTATGGAAAATAACATATGTAAAACTCAAAAAATCGTTACAGGTACTTTTTAATATTACATTAACGATCGTATATAAATATGATATGACATGATGCTTGAGCCTCGGAAGACATGCTTCAACGAATCAACGTTAGCTGTATCTTTAGGGAAAAATAGGTTCCGGAATAAGTGGCTCTCGCTGTAATTGTCGTTTAGTAATACATGTACTATATCTATAAGCATTGTCACTGCTAAGAATACATACCTAGTGCACCGTTACACATTCGATTTAATTATCATTCTAAGCACATATCATAGCACAGTATATTTCATATTGGCGGAAAGTAAAAATGACGGGTACAGTAAAACTTTTGCTGTGCAGAAATGTCCTACATGTCATTTTCTAATACTATCTATGTGTAATGTAACGCGTCTTGGAAACATTGCAAAAGTCTAATTTTCTTTCTCTTCACTTATGGCTGGCGACGTATCAGTATAAGAGATATCATGTAAAATCAACCTTTCCGTACTATACAACGCTTTTAGCTTCAAGGATTCTCATTGAATTCTGGGATTACATCTTTGGTGTTGTGATTGGTCAATTTATTATTATGACGTCATCTGGTTACGGATTCTGTGAAGACAATTTACCAAAGCTTACAGAAAACAGACGCGTTTTTACAAGAATTC
The DNA here is from genome assembly GCA_021292105.1 of Anadara kagoshimensis. NCBI lineage: Eukaryota > Metazoa > Mollusca > Bivalvia > Arcoida > Arcidae > Anadara > Anadara kagoshimensis. The sequence goes on along the minus strand of CM037858.1, from coordinate 6,278,548 downwards.
ACAATCTTCAAATAGTTAAGATCGAACCAGAAATATGGAGACTTTGGTCATTCCAAATCTCAAGTACTAGATCATCAATTCAGCTGGTAAGTGAACAGTGATCTTGTATATTTTGTTACATATTAACTTTAAAAAATGTTAATCAAAACTAGTTGATAGTCAGTTCACTACTAGTAACACTGCATGTTTCGATTATTGTCCCACTATTTCTTTCCATTCCCTCCAATGTAAGCCCTAGTATTCGAGTTCATTATAACTGTTGCATAAATGTTCAAATAAACTGGGATGATTCAATCGGAATTTAAGGTTTTCCATACATGTTTACTTTGCACATTTTATTCGCTTATAGCAAGCATCCTCTGTCTGCGTTTGACCTATTGTTCTGATATGCTTTAGCAAACTAAACCTTAGTTTTCAATCCAAAATGCTAGTGGCGAACTTTTCCATCGGTTTTAGAATACAGTTTTTGTCTTCGTAAGTAATTGACAGTACCCGTGACTTGGCTAAAGCTATCCAAAATATGTTTATCACGATTTTTCCTCGCTTAAACAGTTTTAAATCAAGTGACTGGACTAATATATGCCATATTAATCTTTAACAATGGTATTATTAAATACATAAAAATGTAGTAATTATAATTATTTTAAATGATATATGACCTGCATATTATCTATTATGTATTTACGGTTTAATTTCTAATCTAAAACGGCAAATGTTTCAGAAGAAAAAGGGATGGATCACCGCCAATGTTCATCTTCTAGAATGCCCCCTCTGTTCGATTTTATATCGGGATCAGACCTTAGATTTATGAATGGTTAACGTTTCGGCAAGCACTCAGCACTTGAATTAAATATATTAAAAAAACCAAAGGTCAAGTAACAATGTTGACAGGGGATGATTGATCTTTAATCCAATTATTCCAAGTTTTTGAATGACGCTTAAATCAAAACTACGAAGGTGACATATGATAGAAAAGTTATTTCGTAATTTTATTTGGTATATTCGCAATACTTATAGTTATTTCGCATTTTTAAAATAATATTTCGAATCTTCGAATTTTTGAATTAGTATTTCAAATGTTCTCATTACTATTCCGTATATTAGCAATAATTATTTGTTATTTTGGAATAGTTAATTCATTTACTTGTTTTCGAAAAATAAATAATTTCGTATTAGTATTTTCACAATACATGTAGTATCTCAAATTTTCGGATTTATATTCGTACAAAACCCGATGTACATTTGTTTTGTTGTAAATGGGGAGATCATGCCAATAACATACAATATACACTGAACTAGTTTAAATTGACTTAAAAGTAAAAAAGAAAAATAATCAATTTTATGTTATCAATACATATTATATACACAGTGTGTATGTACAACCCTCAGTATCAGGTCGAGTACTTTTTTCGTAGTCGTATCACTACAAGCGCGACGAGTAGTGATACAGCTACGAAAAAAGGACGAGACTTGATACGAAGGGTTGTGCATACATACTGTGTATATGATATTTTTATCTAACATTTCCAATTAGGTTATTTCAGATAATAAAAAAATTCTTATGTGAAAAAATACATTTTACAACAGAAAACCACTGAACTATGTTATGACATGTTCTGTAGTAATCGCGTCATTGTTTCCATTTGACAAAATTCGGAGATTTCACAATGACGTCACAATGAGAAGTGCACGTGTACTTTACCGCCAATGTTGTACCACACTGTGGGGATACAAGATTCTGTACCATGCGTGTTAGATAAAAAATCAGACAGAAAACTAGTCTAATGTTAGATAAAAGATATTATTGGAGATACTTAACTAGTCAGAAAATGAAATAACTTTGATAGAGTTATGATAGCTGGCACGATTACTGTTCTAAAATTGAGACAGTCAGGTCTGAAATGGTGGGAAAACCTAAGTATCTAGATAAAAGGAACTTTAGCAAGTAAAGTACAAATTTTGTCACATTGGGATTTGCCCCACTGAAATAAGAATCAAATCTAAAAGGTTTTAGTTGCTGTAATCCATCGACAATCTAGGTTAATTCTACACTACACTAACGTAACCGGCATAAAATAAAAAGATTTTACCTTATTATCAATGCTTCGCGATTTTATACCGCGTGCACCAAATAATTTTGTCTATGACCCCATAGATAGAAAAAAATTACAATCATTCCTTATAATTAAATTCAAAAATAAGTTCAATATTCATAACATTCATGTAATCTTTAAATTATACACATGAAACAAAAAACCAGCGCATTAAAACAAAAATGGCGCATTAATCTAAAAGCGGAACACAGCTGATTCCCAATGGCAACCACCGGTAGCTAGCCTAGCAAGAACATTTTCTGCACAATATGACGTCAGCTAATATGACGTCAAAAATTCTGTCTATGGGATCATAGATACAAAAAATTACAACACTGGATAGTATTAAAATTTAATTATTTTAAATTGTTGTCCCTTAGATTTATATTTATGCAAACTGATGTGTGATTCTACTAATTTTTCTGCCTTCTCGACATAACGCCGAAAATACTGCATCTGTGACGTCGGTGAAAGCCAGGAATTATGGAATACCCTCTCCTTGCTTTGATTGGTCAGTCTGTCATTATGACGTCACTTAGCTACGGATGCTGACAAGGCACATTTCGGTAAACTTACCGAGAAAAGAAGCTGTTTTTGTTCATAAAACAAAATTAAGATTGAAAAAGTACTATGGAGACTTTAGTTATTCCTGATCTCAGATTTCTAGATCGGCAATTTTCTTAGTAAGTAATTTTCAGTTTCAAGATTTTTACATATAAATAGTTAGATAATCTATAAGTGCTTTTCCATACCGCACACACCAGAATTTGTCAGACAAGTCTAGTCTATTCTTTTTTCAGTTCTTTACAACAAAAATTTGTGAGTATGCAAAAAACATGTTTAAGAAAAATTTAAATCATTTTAATAGATAAATATTTATATATTTTAATAAATAAATAAATAAATAAAATTGACTAATTATTTGATTAATTAATCATGCTTTGAACAACTCGGTCGAAATCAACATCTTTAATTATTTCATTCCTTATTTATTAATAATTAATATTTTATTTTGTGTTTACAGTTTAAAAGTATTCCTTGGTGGCACCACGGCATTATACCACCAGTTACAGAGGGAAAGTATCACTGGTACCGAAGTGGCTGCAATTGAAATAACAAGGAAACTTACAGAAGTAAACAAGAAAGCAGATAAAAGTACACAATTTTTATTTATTCATTTATTTTATTCATTTATGAGACATTAATATAAGTGCTACGACACTTGTTTCAGGATCCTTTTTTCAATATTACATTTGACTGACAAGTAAAATCAAGGTACCATTGGTTTCTATTCTCAGAAAATGCAAACAACATTGGACTGTCTACTTGACCTATCATTGAAATATCTATGGTGGACCAGTTCATTTATGTAAAGGTAAATAACTTGGGGTTTATATCATCTTCATTACTGAACGCATTCATTGTTTATGTGTTAACAGTAAATCTAACACTACCCATGTACTGGGTGGATCACCGTATATGAATATTCCTAATGAAAGGTCAATCGGACAGGTCAATGTTGTTTGTCTTTAGATACAGTATTTCGACATTTAGAAATAACTTAGTTTTTGCACATGTCCCCTTGCGGATTCGGTATATTTTCTCAAACCGCAACTTTTAATAATAAGGGTTACCATTTCATCTCAAATGGTTGACTAGTTCGAATGGTGTTTTATATGGCGACGAGTCCGGGCATGGTGTCCAGATAGAAACCACCACAACGCCTTAGATCAACGAACATAACTCTCAGTACAAACATATTTTATATCTCAAAAACCAAATTTAAATTATTTATGTAAGCGTATATACTAGGTTACCGCAAATTTGAAATAATTAGTAGCCAAATTTCCAAAATTTGTGAAAATATAGTCCTTTTTAAAGTATTTTTCCACAAAGAGGTATGGCGGGTTTGATAGGCGCTTTTCACATTGCCCCCTACTTGAATGAATGAATGACGTAACGGTTTAAACACCTGAGGATTTCGAGTTCTATTATTAGACCAGGTCAACTTGTTTTTCCTTTAAGAGCCAAAGATATTGAACAAACCTTTACATCCATAATCTTCATTCTTCATCTTTATACAATAAACAGAAACTTACATCACGCTTCACTAAGAATTCACGGGTGATGTGTGTAGATTAATCACTAAAAATGTAACCTGGCTTGATCTGCTAGTAGTGTTTTGAAAGAAGATAACGCTCATTTTTAAAAACTAATATTTGTAAAGGAAAATTTTTACAATAGTATTTTATAAAGATAAAAATAAAAAAAATAAGAAGAATAAATAAAAAGATATCCCGGATGGGATTCGAACCCATGCCGTACAGGTTGCAAAGCATCCTCATTACCCACTGAGCTAACCACAGCAGTTAGTGCCAGCCGTGTTAAAATGCAACATCACTTATATATGTGCAGTGGTCAGTTTTAATTTTCCCTAATTTTTAAAAATTGACCATTTTCTCCCAAGAGGACAAATTCTTTGAAAACAATAACGTAAAAATGGTCTTCCGAGGAGAACACTTTGATAATAATTAAAGATGGGAAAACCCCCTCATTTTTCATATTTAATGCTACGTTCCCACTGTCGTGCGATCCGTTACGAACGCCACGATTGACCATTCGTAGCTGATCTTGGAATTTCTCTGAAATTTCAGGTTTGGATACGAGGCGATGCGAGTCGATACGTTCTGATACGATTTGTTGCGCTCGGATGCGATATGTTCACGATTTGTCAATTTCAGGTGTCACGATCTGTCATGATCTGATCTTCCGTTCAGATGCGATCACATACGTTCCGATAGGACTGTTTCGATTGAGTCCACGATTGGGTCTCGATCTGACACGATCATCACGATCGAGTTCCCCGAATTGGGACGATCTGATACGTGCAGATACGTTCCGATACGTTCCGATACGTTCATCAAGAACAAATGCGCTCCGTTACGATATAATACGATTGTGGTCGCGATGTCTTTCACGATCATGATTGAGGGTGATCACGATTTGAGCTACAACTGGACCCCGACGGGTATAAATACAGCCCGACTGACCATGGGCTTCATTGTTTCTTGAACTTTTACAGAGTTACCACTACAATCGCAACACATCTTAACAGAGCGTGGTGTTTGTATCGTCTAAGATCGATCCCGATCACCACGATTTGGAAGCACGATTAGATGCGATCTGTCGCGCTTTGTTACGATGCAATACGATCTGATACGATGATCCCGATTGACAATTGATCGTGTTGATCGTAGAAATTTTTGAACCGTTCAAAAATTTTCTACGATTAACACGATTGCCACGACTGACCTCAAGATCTGATAGGATCATCACGATTACTCCACGATTAAGACAACGATTTTAATCGTGGCGCGCATCGTGATAGTGGGAACGCCCCATTAGCATAAATGAGCAAAAAGATGAGCTTATTAAGAAAAATACCAATAAAATATACCTTTGTATGAGCCAAAATCTGAAAGTCCACATAGAATACTGCTGCTTTATTATTTAAGTGCAACAATATTTAGACTTTTATTTTTCAAAAACCAAATCCATTTAGGACAAAATCTCATCAAACCCGCCATACCTCTTTTGCTAAAATAGGTTACTTTTTGAAAAAATTCCTCAAAAATTAGTAGCCAATGGCGATTTTGGCTACCAGGAATGGAAACATAGCGTATATATCAACTGGTTAACTCGAGTAGTGTTTCACACCCAGTCAAGATTATTTAACAATAACTTGTTGCATTGTCGAGTAAAAACCGCCTAGACAAACAATGTCGGTTCTGACCTGTTTTTGGATCAACATTTACCGGCGAGAGACACTGTGATCGGTAGACCGATGCCTCAGACCGCACTCGATCGGTAGACCGATGCCTCAGACCGCACTCTGTCTACCGAAATATGTTAGCTTATAATATGTGCTACTTTTGATTTTATTTTCTATAGAATAATGCATTCAAAAGTAGTACATACCACTCAAATAGGACTAACCTCGTAAACTGTCAGTTTTATATCTATCATAATGGTTTTATTTTCAGTTCATCCACATATTCTGCAGAGCATCAACCTTCTTACCGATACAATCTTCTCCATAAATTCTGAATTCCTGACTCAGAACCCGGACGTATCTGTCATCAAAGCTGACAAGAAAGATGTCAAATTTGACTTGAAGACAACAAAACCATTGTAAGTGTAACTATGACTGCTGGTCATTTCGATAACCATTTTTTGTTTTTATTTTCAATACACATTTGAGTATAGGTTTCATAGTGCCATATTCCTTTTGTCTTAAAGTTCTGTGTTCTTTTCATTCTCAATTTCGATTTTACATGTGGCATCTGTAGCTGAACAGGAGGTGCTTACCCAGTCTGGCTTCCCTCGTGGGTTCTTGTGTTTACCTTAATTTCCCAGTATCAACGCGTTTGCTTTGTTTTCGAATTGTGGTTTAGACACGGGTCGAATACAAGCATTATTGCATATTTTAGGAGAACCTCAAAAAATTAATTCATTTCTACTTTTTTTCTCATTTTGATCTCTCTATTTATTGATAAAGTTCTGAAATATAAAACATGTGAGAAAAAATTGTGACTGAATTGTGCACATTTTTACATCCTAAATTTCAGCAGTTAGTGGAAATGTTAGTAAAAGAACTGTTCTATTTATTTAACATTTTGGCATGCATTGAAATATTTGATCTCAGATACATGTTGCTGACATTTACAGGTATTCATAATGTTAGACTTAGTGATAATAATTTATAAGTTGGTTTGTTAAATATAAAGATAGAATACATTACAGTGATTTACAATTTACTTGGGGTTTTTTATCTTCAGATTAGACAAAGAAGAGAGAAGTGAGCTAAATACATTGGTTAAACAACTACAAAGGATGACTCAACTAAATAAAGAGTATGTCTACGGCATGGAAAAAGAGGCAAATGTACGTATTACATAATACGTGTGTGAGTGAGAGAGAGAGAGAGATTGTCCGGATACTATAAACGTGCAACATTATGAATGACATGTATTTCAATCTACGAAAAACAACTTTAACCTTTATATTTTCAGACATTTTATGATTTGAAAGAAAGAATCCAGGACAGAGAGGAAGTAATTAGAGAAAGGTTCTGGGAACTGGACACAGTAAATCAAGAACCGGAAATACAATACACACTATTGATGGATTTAAAACTCAGCCTGTTTAAACAAACCTTCAGAATGATGGGGTTTGAAGCCCTAAAACGCCATGCTCAGATAGTGGAGAAGAAAGTCCAGTTGGAATACGAGATGAAACAGGTAAATTTCTAATAGCTGGTCAAGATACATGTTAGATGTTTCAAAGTGTATTAGTAGCCATTTTAATTCACGACGTGACGTAAAGTGAAACCTGTCTAAACCAGACCGTTTGAGTAAGCCAAACAATTACCAGACTGAGCAAAGCTTTTCAGGATATATTATTTACGGCAAATATCTCTAATTTGAACATGTCACTCACTCAAAAGTTAAGAGTTACATGCATATGGCAAAGCAACACAAAGAGATGGATGTCAGCAAGAAATCAACAAACAGCATTGGTGACAAAACGCGCGCTTAAAAATAATCTTAACTGTAATAAGATTAGACACCCTGCAATATCCATCGTGTTATTGCAGGGAATGGACAGAGTAAACTTGATAGATGTATTATATGCATTGTTGATAATAATTACTAAGATATGTGAATATGATAACGCCAGTATATATTGTACTTGTTTTATCAGTATATCTGAGGTATCGTTACATACCGGTATGTTGTCATTGTTATTTTTTGTATTTTAGCTTCAACATTTTATTCTTTGGTTTACAGATACAAAAGAAGATTATATCAGCAATTGAAACTCCAATAAAAGAACGACTTGCTAAGTCTATGAATAAACTGGTATGGATTCACCAATCGAAATGCATTTCTCAAAACAGGTAGATTTATTTCTAGCATTTGAAATATTATACTACTGGTTGACCTGTTTGCTACAATTCACAAACTTGATGACTTCAATTGCCTATTCTCAAGTTTCCTATTCTATGCAACAATATACCTGCTTCCTCTGAAAGGATATTGTAATTGTAAGCCTAGACTTTCAAGGCTCTCAAAACGTTTTAGGACCGCCGTCATAATATTGTTAAGTATGATGTTTCTGAATCCAACATTACCCTTTTATATTATACTTCCCATAGTTCAATATTCCTTTCATTCACAACTTTTATTATACACGTGGCGGGTATAGCTAGCTAAACAGGAGGTGCTTATCCTTCCGGAGCACCCGGCCTCAATTCCCTGGTTAGAGTTCATGGGTTTAATCGAATTTGCCAGGTTCAATGTTTTTACTTCGATTTGGCGTTGTTGTTCGGGCATGGATCGGTGTGTTTGTTTTTACTTTCTCTTGGGATTGTTGTTTGGACATGGATTGGTATGGGTTTATTTTATTTTGGGATTGTTGTTTGGACATGAATTGGTATGGGTTTATTTTTACTTTGGGATTGTTGTTTGGACATGGATTTGTAGGATTGATTTCGATTCATTGTGAAATTCCTGGGTTGATTTTCTATTCTGCAAGGTACAATAAATAATACACAATACTTTTTATCGTTGATGGCGTAAGTTGTAGGGTATCATCGTGGTCATGTAAACAAAGCCAAACATATGTAATGCAGCATACTACAACACGATGATATCTTAAAAGGAGTCTAGACATGTCTACTCAATTTAGTCGCATCATTTTAGAGTACAAGAAGTACATGACAACATGATGGAGATGGCAAACAGAATCAGTGAAGTATTAAGTGATCTCATAGCAAGTAACAGCACACAGTATATATTTAAACCTTCAAATGAAGAGACCTCGGTAAGCCAACATTATTACATGTTTATATTTGTCATTCATTCCAAAAATCGCCGAAAAGAAAAGAAAATAAAATAAAATAAAGCAGCAATAACCATAACAACCAAGAACACACCGAAACAAACCAATGACCAAGAGAAAAATGCATATATACACGTTATTCATTGTCGGATACTGCGTTAAATGACAATATGGTATCCAGAGTGAAGTAATGGTGTTTACGCCCCTGTAAAGATTCTTTCAGCCCTATGTTGTGGAGGAAACCGGAGTATCCGCAAAAACCATGCACTTTCTGCAAGCGAACTTTTTCACACTATGATTTGCCCGAGTGAGATTCGACCCTAGGTGCTTTGATCCATAACCTGCGATACATTATATTACTCGGTCACCTGAGGTATGATTCAAGTACCTTATCGTTTCATTGTACCCCAACTCCCAGTTAACCACCGTCTTTGTATATGTTATATTATAGAGGTGCGACTTCATGAGAAATGTTAGAAACATGGATGGATTTTTGATGAGGAGATCTTTTGATGAACTTTACATAGATATACCGTCATGTGAAACTAAGACATATGGGTTACAGACAACTGACACAGAACAATGTAAGTATCTCTCTCTCTCTCTCTCTCTCTCTCTCTCTCTCTCTCTCTGTTTTAACTTAACTTTTCTATATTTATGGTACCGCGACAATTCCTTATACCTGTTTTAGTAGAGACAGATAGAACATCAAAACTAATTTATCTACTTCCAGGTTCTAAAACATCAGACAGTTACAATAATTCTAGAACCCTCAAGGTTGATCAACAAAACAGTCCAGTGTTAGCCAAACACAAAGGTATTTTTAACTTCAAAATGTTTAGGGTGTGTGTGTGTGTGTGTGTGTGTGTGTGTGTGTGTATAAGAGAACGAAATTTCCCTTGATCATGAAGTGAGCAATGTTAGAAAATTAAACATTAAATCTATTATTTTGGTTTTATTTATTTTATCGATTGTGATCGTAAATTGATAATGAGATAATGAATATCTTGAAAACTCCAAACGACTGACGGCTGTGTCACTCAACATATGTTGCTATTGCTTTAATTTGCTTATGAAATACATTCAAAAAAATTTTTTTTAATGTATTTATGATTAAATTCAAAAAATGGTAAATGACACTATCTAACTACAATGTAGTTTAAGGTAAAGTTTTACTTATAAACAATTGCAAAAACTGAAATATCTACATTTTACTGTGTTTAAGTAACTTTTATGTTGGATGTTGTAATCTTTTATAAATTGTACATAAAATGTTTAATATCACGTGACACTTAAATAAACTCATAAACTGAATGCGTACCAATTTGTCTATTCAAGTGCAGTGCACGATCCACCTTAGAGTATTATTGCACCGTGGCCTTGTGGGGCTAATGCCAGTATTATCCCACTAAGATGTCCTGATGTGTGACGTGTATAACGAGTTTTAACAATTATATTCTTGTTTTATTTCTATTGGCAAAGTAAGACCAAACCTGCGCAAAGATAACATAATATTTGGATGGACAAAGACATCAGTATTTTCAAGTAAAAAGAGTATGGATTCTACATGTTGAATGATAAACAACAATACAATAAGCAAGATGCATCTGATTCCAACCAAAACACCATTTGAATGAGATGACACCTTAATAATAACAATTAAATATATTGTAAATAGAAAAGTATATCATATTAACATGATGCAAAATACAAAAGTAATTTTTTATCTAAGTGGTTGTAATTGTTGGTGCTGTTGTTGTTGTTTCGATTCAGACATGAACCAGTTCATTTTACGCATAATTTAAAAGCCAAATTAAAAGTAGGAAACTTCTTGAAATCGGCAACACTCGTGCTGTAACATCTTTTTCTATTCTATATATACGTCAAAGAATCCACGATAAAAGGTACTTCGCGTAACTGGTTTCGACAGTAAATGTTAACGATTTTAGAGTAACGGTAAATTACAAACCTATCTTTTACTCTTGTACACCTGGAAAGTCTCGATTTCGGGTTTTCCACAATATAATAAAAGAGAATATCTATCTGCATCCATTTGATTGGCTCATTGCCGAAAATTAGGTAGACGCTTCTAATCACAAGGTTGTTATCAAATACCTGCGCAAAATGTACATCATATAAGAATTGGGCTAATTAATGTTATACAATGTACGATAAAAGTGTAAATCAAGGATTTTAGAAAACGCGTTATAGTAAGCCGCGGAATCAGAAAAACACTTGAACAACAAATATCATAGAAAGTTAAGTAAAAACAAAAACACTTGCAATGTTTACTGTAAAAATGTAATAATTATTATAGTAATTGTGCCGCGAAAACTTCGAAGTTCACTAGCGAAATTTAGAACTGGAACGGCGCCGCTACGGATATGTACAGCTAGCGAGAGATAAACGAACTTGCTTTCATTGTCTAAACTGTATTGAGGATGAGGTGCATGTTTTAATAAATTGTCCTCTGTAGAAGGAAATAAGATTAACGCTATTTGATAAGGCCAGGGTAAATGTTTTTAATTTTGACAATCTAACTGACTGTGATAAAGCTTCAAATATCCTTACAAATACTCATTTAGTTAAGGAAAGTGTCAAAGTCTGCCATGAAATTTTAAAGAAAAGAAGAAATATTTTATTTTTACAATTTTATATAAGTTTTAAATATAACGTAATATAGTTCCTCAAATTGTATAAATTTTTAAAGTATCTTTACACTTCATTTATTTATTCTTTTAAAGTCTCTCGTAATTCTTTTAGAATGGCTACATATAATATATTTTTAATATTTTATATGTGTAAATGATTGTGTTTTATATGTAGGTGAGACTTCTGGTGGGCAATAGGAGGCGCTTCCACAGAAGGTGTTGCTCAATTGAGCGTTTTCGATTTTGCAGGCGAATCCGAAGTCGGATACTTTTACTTGACCATCTTTTCCCAAAAGGACATTTTCCAATTTGAGACCGCGGTGGACAATGAATTTTGATTGCACACGTGACGGGTGTAGCTAGCTAAACAGGAGGTGCTTACCCTTCCGGAGCACCCGGCCTCACTTCCCTGGTGGAAGTTCACGTGTTTACTTTGCTTCTGGATTGTGATTCGGAAATGGATAAGTATGTTTGTTTTTGATTATGTATATGTAATGTCCAAAAATGACGGAAAGTCCGCTGTTACACACATACCTTTTGAAATACTAATATCCAAGGCAATCCTGGACACTGAGACATCTAAGTTGTAAATGGAGATAAATCACTACATAGGACGTGTGAAAGGTGCTTGCTATTAGACAGGAATAAAAGAAAAAGGAAGAAAAGCAAAAACAAGCATGCTGGCTTTTTTTCTAAAAAATATAACCTCCCTTCTTATTGTATTGAAGTAGGTAATCTCCCCTTCTATTGTTCATTGTAACAACTTAAGTAGGTAGTCTCCCTTGCTATTGTTAGTTGTTACAACTAAAGTAGGTAATCTCCCTTGCTATTATTCGTGTACTTGGCAACACCCAATTCAACCAAGATCACCGAACAATACAAGATAAAAACAGTCCATTTTTCGAAAGAAATATTTTACTGACATAAATCATTTAATTCAGATGCGACAAATCACGCATTAAAATCGACTTATAATACAAATATATAAACATTACTATAATATAAGACATCATACAGTAACGTGTTTCTATATAGATATACATGGACATTGTAAAAGAAAATCATGTCGTTTGTATGAAGATATTACTGTGGCTTTATATTGCACATTTGAAAACTGATATGTTGACAAATCTATTCTTTTTTTCCATGCCTGAATCTGAAGTACATGTGTATTAAATAATGAAAATCCGAAAAAATATATCCGTTGAAGTTTCTAAAGTCAAGACTAAATTATTATATACCAGTATGAAACAATTGTAAAATCCATATGAATTTTTTTCCTAAGTACTATAAAATGCACTGATATTGAATTTTATAAAACACCAGATAGGTGTCCATGCCTTTTTAAAAAAGAATACCACAAGTTTAAGCATTCGGACACCGACCGAATCATTCTGCAGGCGTTTTTGCCCTTTCTTCCGGCTTTGATTCCGGTTCAGCTTCCTGTTTAGCTCCTTCTTCTGGCAGACTTTCAACATCCTCTCCTCCCGTTGCTCCCTCTTGCTCTTCCCCTCCCTCTGCAGATTCTAATTGTACCGGTATAACTCTTTCTTTAGGCGACTCTATGGCCTTTTTAGCCGCCTTTATTACTAATAGTCCGTCTTCTGTAAGAGACGACTGGATAGCGTCTGGATCAACACCCTGAAACACCAAAATAAATAAAATAACTGGTATATACTGGTATCTGATAGCAACCAATAGCGACTCATAGCAACGTACATTTGTAAACTTATCAGTATTCCAGTGATCAGTTGTATGTAGTTTAATGTCAATCGATTCAATAGGTTTGGGAGTGGCAAACAAAAAGAGTGGTACAATTTCGGTATGAAAGGAAAAGGGAATGACATTACTAACATAACATTATACATGTACAACGGAAGGGGAATAATCCAAGAAAACTAAGGCTAACATACAACAAATGAAAATCACAAGTGCAGATCTACACTCTCGTGAATACTGGTTCCACATAATTTGAGTTCAGTCAGTCGGGGAGTAGCTGATCCAACGTTATGGGCACAGAAACTGCACTTAAAGTAATAAAGAATAACTCCAAGAAAATTCAACATTTACCAGTAAAACACACATGAACATCTGTACCTTCCCATAAATACTGTTGCAAATACAAAGTTTTTGGATTTTCAGACAACAACTAGAACTGTCTCTTGAGACCCAAAATACCTTTGGTGTTTTCCTGCGACCTTGACCATTCCTATATGACCTTGGTTCAAGGCCATGACACACCTTTGAACCATGAAGATTGTTCATCTGAAGTTTCATGGCAGTCGTCCCAAGCAATTATGAAATATTACCCGGACACAATTTCACACGGAGAGACCTATGTCAATTTAGTTGGCGGGGATAAAAAATATTATATACCTCCAATTTTAGGTGTACAATTGATCACAATACCCAGTCGAAATTCCAGTCAGGGATGTTAGATGAAACATTGAATGTCTAAAGAAAATAACCAACCACCAGCAAGCAAACTGACAGACTTTCTTACGGAAATAGTAAGTGACTAAGTGGGATTCGAACCTAGACGGCGAGAGGCGATGTGGTTCGTAAGCAGGCGCTTTAGACAACTCGGTCACCGGGGCCCCGATATATGCTGGTGTTTTCCCAGAATTGTCTGTAGAGATAAGCAAGTCGTTAAAACACTAAAACATACAATGCTGTATAAGTGTCAAAAATGCTTATTTATACATATACATGTAAATTTTAGGACACAAAAACATATCTATGCATATGCTTACAGAATGAAAAAAATTGAAGTTCCGAAATATAGCTAATTGCTTTATAACATGCTTCTGGTAGCTTCTGCTTATATTATTGCAAAGATCCTACATTGTGACAATATTTGAATATTGTGAGTAAGGATAATTAGATTGAATTTGCTGGTGTAAATTATGGTACTTATTTTGAACGTACATTAATACCAGTATACATAAAGGATTTTACCATGCCCTTAGATATTTTTGAGCTTATCTTTAAACGTTTTGGGGTACCCTAATTCAATTTATGCATGTATTCATACATAAATATGTAATTTTTTACCCTGATATCACACCATAAAACATGATTTAACAACAAACTATAAGAAACTTAGTTTTACATTAAGTACGTAAAATGACCGTGGTGCAGCCGCATATATATGACGAAGAAGGAATTATATTAGGCTAAATAGTAGACATAATACTGTTCTTAATACATTAAAGAAGATTATGTTTGAAATATTTGATGAATCAGGCAGGTAATTTTTAAAATCATATCAGAATTTTTACAGCCTGGTTTTATTAGAGATAAACTGTGTAAACCTCGATAAACACATAAGATACATCATATCAAACTCTGCATATGCGAAACTTTTCTTTAGGGGTAATTTACGAAAGAATCAGATTGACCATCTTCTGATTAAGGGACAATATAGTTTTTCTGTACTTGACACTAAAGTACACAGAGGAGCGGATGTCAACAGCGACCACTTTTTGGTAAGGACACGCATCAAACTACGCCTCAGCTCTCATAAAATGAAGAATAGAGTCAAACCCAGACTAGACGTAGAACGACTCAAGAATGATGTAACCAAGAAAATATTCAATGAATCCGTTAAGAAGAAATTAGAAGAGAACAAAGAAGGTAAAGAGGAAATTGAGGAACTGTGGGAACATCAGCGACAAGCATATATCCAATCAGCAGAAGAAGTGCTAGGCTTCAGAAAAGGGAAGAACAAACAGTGGATTAGTGAAGACACATGGAAATTGATTGATGAAAGGAAAGAAATAAAAACCAAGATCGACAGCACCCGCTCAGAGAGACTCAAAGACAAACTTAGAGAAGCATACAGGGAGAAGGACAGAGAGGTGAAGAGAAGTGTGAGAGATGACAAGAGGAGGTGGATATCAGAGAAGGCAGAGAAAGCTCAGAGTGCAGCAGAGAACGGCAGACAGAAAGAGCTCTATAGTATCGTGAAACAACTCGCAGGACAGAGCAACCGTCAGGCATCAGCTGTAAAGAGCAAGAATGGGGAGCTACTGAAGAACAAAAAAGCCAGACTAAACAGATGGAAAGAACACTTTCAAGAGGTGCTGAACAGGGACAAACCAAGCACACCACCGCAAGAACAAGAAATAGATAAGGAAGAACTGTAAATATCTGTTGAGGTGCCAAGTGTTGGAGAAATCAAGACTGCACTGAAAGCCCTAAAGAGTAGGAAGGCATCGGGAGCGGACCAGATTACAGCGGAGATGCTGAAAGCAGACATAGACCAGTCCAATAAAGAACTGAAACGGCTAATTGATCTGATATGGGAAAAAGAGGAAGTGCCAAAACCATGGACCAAAGGACTCATATGCAAGATACAGAAGAAAGGAAACCTCCAAGATTGCAGCAACTGGAGAGGAGTCACCTTGCTACCAGTAGCCAGCAAAGTATTCAGTAGAATCCTGATCAACAGAATACAAACAGACCATTCCCTCAGGAAAGAGCAAGCAGGATTCAGGAGTGGGAGAGGAACAGTGGACCAGATCTTTATTCTCAGAAATATTCTGGAGCAAGTCAACGAGTGGAATGCCACCTTGTACATTCACTTTGTGGACTTTGAAAAAACCTTTGATTCAGTGCACAGAGAGAGCTTTTGGACAATCATGAATGCATACAGAATTCCACAGAATCTAATATGGATGGTAAGCTCCCTGTACGAGGACTTCCAATGTGCTGTGATTGATGAGAGCCAGACCACCGACTTCTTTCCCGTGGTGACCGGAGTAAAACAGGGCTGCTGCATGTCAGGATTCCTGTTCCTACTAGTCATTGATTGGGTGATGAGGCAGACAGTAGAGGGTGAGAGAACTGGAATACGATGGAACTTCACAACAATGCTGGAAGACCTAGACTTCGCAGATGACATTGCTCTTTTGTCTTCAACAATGAGCCACCTCCAGTCCAAAACAACCAAGCTGGAAGACAATGAAGCACGAGTTGGACTGAAGTTGAACACCAAGAAATGAAAGGCAATGAAATCCAACAACAAGAGCGAGCAAGCCTGAAAGGTAGGAGGGAGCGAAGTAGAACAAGTGGAGAGTTTCACATATCTTGGAGCAAACATGACCATAGACGGCGGAGGCAGCATTGATATCAAAAAGAGACTAGGGTTAGCCTGTGCAGCCTTCAAGAGACTATACACCGTGTGGCAGTCAGGAGACATAAGCAAGAAGACAAAGACATCTCTCTTCAAGGGCTTAGTACTATCAGTTCTCCTCTATGGTTGTGAGACATGGAAGTTGACCAGAAGTGAGAAACAAAAACTGAACGCCTTCCAAACCAAATGCCTCAGGAAAATGTACAAAATTAGATGGCAACAACACATCACCAACAAAGCAGTCCTTGAAATGGCAGAAGTGGATAAGATCAGTGATGAAGTAAGGAGGAAGAGATGGAATTGGATTGGCCATGTACTGAGAAAAGGAAAGACAGACGACTGCGTTGTTGCCTTTGGGTGGACTCCTGAGGGAAGAAGGAAAAGAGGTCGCCCTAAAACAACTTGGCGGCGGATGGTAGAAACAGAACGGAACGATGCAGGCTGGAACACCTGGAATGCGGCACGTCAAGTAGCCTTAGACAGACCAACATGGAGGAATGACGTCAAAGCCTTGTGTGCCTCCTGGCACTGAGAGAATTAAGGTTAAGGTAAGGTAATTTACGAAACATCAAAAGTTATTTGCGACACATTAAAGATTACCTTTTTGTGAAATTATTATATTGGACGCCAAATAAATATGTGCATAAGTTCATACAAAAAGTTCAACCAAAGACAAGGTCACGACAAAAAGTTCAACCAAAGACAAGGTCAAAACAAAACGTTCAACCAAAGACAAGGTCACGACAAAAAGTTCAACCAAAGACAAGGTCAAAACAAAACGTTCAATCAGACACAAGGTGACATTAAAGAGTTCAACCAAAAACAAGGTCACAACAAACAATTTAACCAAAGACAAGGTCACAACAAAAAGTTCAATCAGACAAAAGGTCACATTAAAGAGTTCTACCAGATACAATATCACAACAAAAAGTTCGACCAGATACAATATCACAACAAAAAGTTCGACCAAAGACAAGGTCATAAGAAAAAGTTCGACCAGAGACAAAGTCATAACAAAAAGTTCAACCAAAGACAAGGTCAAAACAAAACGTTCAACCAAAAAACAAGGTCACAATAAACAGTTTAACCAAAGACAAGGTCACAACAAAAAGTTCAATCAGACGCAAGGTCACATTAAAGAGTTCTTACAGATACAAGATCACAACAAAACGTTCGACCAGATACAAGATCACAACAAAAAATGCGACCAGAGACAAGGTCACAACAAAAAGTTCAATCAGACACAAGGTCACATTAAATAGTTCTACCAGATACAATATCACAACAAAAAGTTCAACCAAAGACAAGGTCATAACAAAACGTTCAACCAAAAGCAAGGTCACAATAAACAGTTTAACCAAAGACAAGGTCACAACAAAAAGTTCAATCAGACGCAAGGTCACATTAAAGAGTTCTACCAGATACAATATCACAACAAAAAGTTCGACCAAAGACAAGGTCACAACAAAAAGTGCAACCTGAGACAATGTCACAAGAAAATGTTCAACCAAAGACAAGGTCACAACAAAAAGTTCAACCAAAGACAAGGTCATAACAAAACGTTCAACCAAAAACAAGGTCACAATAAACAGTTTAACCAAAGACAAGGTCACAACAAAAAGTTCAATCAGACGCAAGGTCACATTAAAGAGTTCTACCAGATACAATATCACAACAAAAAGTTCGACCAAAGACAAGGTCACAACAAAAAGTTCAACCAAAGACAAGGTCGTAACAAAACGTTCAACCAAAAACAGAGTCACAATAAACAGTTTAACCAAAGACAAAGTCACAACAAAAAGTTGAATCAGACGCAAGGTCACAACAAAAAGTTCAACCAAAGACAATGTCACAACAAAAACTTAATCAAGCACAAGGTCACATTAAAGAGTTCTACCAGATACAAGATCACAACAAAACGTTCGACCAGAGACAATGTCACAACAAAAGTTCGACCAGAGACAAGGTCACAACTAAAAGTTCTACCAGATACAAGGTCACAACAAAAAGTTCAACCAAAAACAAGGTCATAACAAAACGTTCAACCAAAAACAAGGTCACAATAAACAGTTTAACCAAAGACAAGGTCACAACAAAAAGTTCAATCAGACGCAAGGTCATATTAAAGAGTTCTACCAGATACAATATCACAACAAAACGTTCGACCAGAGACAATGTCACATCAAAAGTTTGACCAGAGACAAGGTCACAACTAAACGTTCTACCAGATACAAGGTCACAACAAAAAGTTCAACCAAAAACAAGGTCATAACAAAATGTTCGACCAAAGACAAGGTCACAACAAAAAGTTCAACCAGAGACAATGTCACAACAAAAAGTTCAACCAAAGACAATGTCACTACAAAAACTTCAATAAAACATAAGGTCACATTAAAGAGTTCTACCAGATGCAAGATCACAACAAAACGTTCGACCAGAGACAAGGTCACAACAAAAGTTCGACCAGAGACAATGTCACAACAAAAGTTCGATCAGAGACAAGGTCACAACAAAAAGTTGAACCAGACACAACGTCACATTAAATAGTTCTACTAGATACAAGGTCACAACAAAAAGTTTGATCAGAGACAAGGTCACAACAAAAAGTTCGACCAGAGACAAGGTCACAACAAAAAATTTAACCAGATACAAGATCACAACAAAGAAGTTCGATCAGAGACAAGGTCACAACAAAAAGTTCGACCAGAGACAAGGTCACAACAAAAAGTTCAATCAGACACAAGGTCACATTAAAGAGTTCTATCAGAGACAAGGTCACAACAAAATGTTCGATCAGACACAAGGTCAAAACAAACAGTTCAACCAGATACAAGATCACAACAAAGAAGTTTGACCAGAGACAAGGTCACAACAAAAAGTTCAATCAAAGACAATATCACAACAAAAAGTTCAATCAGACACAAGGTCACATTAAAGAGTTCTATCAGATACAAGATCACAACAAAAAGTTCGACCAGAGACAAGGTAACAACAAAAAAGTCAATTAGACGCATGGTCACATTAAAGAGTTCTACCAGAGACAAGGTCACAACAAACAGTTCAACCAGAGACAAGGTCACAACAAAATGTTCGATCAGACACAAGGTCAAAACAAACAGTTCAACCAGATACAAGATCACAACAAAGAAGTTTGACCAGAGACAAGGTCACAACAAAAAGTTCAACCAAAGACAATGTCACAACAAAAAGTTCAATCAGACACAAGGTCACATTAAAGAGTTTTACCAGATACAAGACAACAACAAAACGTTCGACCAGATACAATTGTCTATGGTCGCTAAACTTATCAATGACAGACGCCTAATGCCTTACATTTGGTAAAACATATTGCCGTCTAAAACTTCGTTCAATAAACCCGTGTTCATCTTGTTTTTCTTCGTGTTTAGCATTGATAACGATACGATTTCCCACGGACTTTACAGTGATTTCCTCTGGCGTGAAATGGGAGACATCTATCATCATTTTGAATAGCTTGTCGTCATTGGTTACCTATAAAAATAAAATTCAATAATGCATGCATTGCTATCAATCATTAAGAAATATACTAATCCATGTCCGAAGCAAGGTAAAAACATTGAAACTGACAAATTATGTTAAACACTTGAACTTCTACCAGGGAAGTGAGGCAAGGTGTTCCGAAAGGGTAAGCGCTCCTTGTTTAGCTACGCCACGTGTGTAATCAAAATTGGGTGAAAGGAACATGGAACTATGAAACATCAAATATATCGGGGCCAATCCTGGACACAGAGACATCAAAGTTATCAACAATACTGTGATAACGACCATAAAACTTTTTGAAGGCCCTAGATAAACCTAGACTGGGTCAACAATTTATTTGTAACCAGCTTACTTCGTGAAGTGGGAACAAGCGCTATCATAGCGTAAAAATTGTGAAATAAACACCCTTAATTACATTATTGATAATCTATTCAGATTATATTTAAACAACAAACCAATTTTGGTGATTTTGCAAACTTGGATGATGAAAAAGTTATATGGTCGTCATTTCAATTTTTGTATATTGTCTCTATCAAAAATTATCTTGGATATATTTAACGTGACGTCCCATTGTAACATTCCTTTAATTTTCAATTTTAATTTCAAATGTGGTGGCAGTAGCTTAATAAACAGATGTTTACCCTACCGCAGCACCCGGTCTCAATTCCACATGTTAAATTTAATTTGCCAGTTTTCAAACTTTTAATTTTCCTTTTGGAGTTATTTGACATGGGCAAGTATGTTTGTATTTGATTTAGAAAGTGTTAGTAATTGCCAGATTTCAAATATTTATGTTTTGAGGTGAATAACATGCTATAGCGGTAGTTGCTAATGGCAGTACATTACCCAACCACGTGAAACGAATGTGAAATAGAAAACACGAAATACGCTTGGTTGCTTAATCCCAAACATATTACACGGTGTTATATGTTGTTCTAACCATATTTTTGAAACAGTTATAAGGAGTATCTTGCGCACCTTTAGTTCCACAATAAGAATTGCAAGGGGCTTCTGTAAAATAACCCTTTAGCAATGTCTTATTTTAATAAGTTTTGGTGCAACCTTGTTTGAATGTATAAACTGAGAACAATAAAAGCTTCCCGTTTTGATGTTATCACTGTTTCTAAATTCCAACAACAACAACCTTAAATCAACAAATTACTATTTAATACTGCATTAAACAGCTGGGTTACTAAACAATTACACATTTCAATTTCATTTAGTAGAGAGTACACTTACCTCGGATAGTCCAGTTTGGTGAGCTGGACGTTTGGTCCTTGGTCGAACTTGCATTCCTCTCCAGTATGTTGGTGGCTGAAAATCGTCATCGGTCAACCCTTGTCCAAAATGCTGGTCAAATATTCTAGACGGTGTAGAGATGTCAAACCAAGGATCATCAAACAAACTCCAAGACCCGTGCCTGTGTGGCTGTAACAAGTGTCTTCTGGCCATTATAGCTTTTTGTGACTGGGTAAAACTGATCCGACAGTCCGCTATTTATACACGGGTAGATTATAAATCTAGAAACATCTAGATTTACAAACCGAAAGTAGAAACTTTTTTATATGTCAGTTATCATGTTTACAATCACATGATGTATTTTTTAAATATTCAAGTGACCTTGGTTTAATTTTAAATAAGAATTATTTAACTTCCGCGATCTATATGCAAAACAGTTCTCGGAAATTCGTGAGAATGTTTCTAGATATTCTTTCGATGGATGTATCCAACAGCTATTTTAGTTACAGCATCACTTTGGAATGTTTCTAGCAATTTTGCATACAGTTGTTATTTATTTCACAAATGGTATGGGTATTTAGACTTAAATAATGCTGTTGTATTTTTATTAAATATTTAAGTGACCTTTGTTTAAAGATTTAAATGAAAATTATAATAATCAACTTCAACAATCTATAGCGTTGTGTTAATTTGTGACTATTTCAAGCATTTCTGTATTTAACAGTATTTTTTTTTGTATATTTGTAAAATTTTGCACCCAGATATAAATGTTTGCATTTCTAGACTAAACCTGAAAACGTAATGCCATTATACATGGCGACCATCCAATATTTCGTTTGTTTTTGTTCTCCGTTACCTTTGCTGCTCACAGTCGAGTAAAACATTTGATTAAGCTGCGATCGCAGAATGATTCAAATGCATTGTGTTCGTTTCGTCGTAGATAAAACAATCTAATTGGAAATTTTAAAGCCAAGTGGCAACAGCATCATTGGTGTTCAGCAAGGTCGTGGTATTTGGAGTTGTTCAAAAAGTTCTTTCACAGACGTCAAAAAGCTAAATTCGTTTGATTATTAAAACTATTCAAAGTATAAGTATTCCTTCTTCAGATAAAGTATAATGCCCTAATGTTGGTTTCAGACACTGCAATGCCCCTTAACCCATTATGCTTATTACTTGTGTCCACACAAACATATCTTTCAAATTACTGACACTTCATAATGTCAAATTGCTAGTTAAAATACGATTGCATTCTGTTTGTTCAATTTAACTTTGTCTTTGAAGTAACGTTGTCCTTGAACGAAGAATTTCCTGTTTTGAACACATAAAGAATCCGTCTTTGGAAAACCCTGCGTGTTTTAAGAGGTCTCTTTTTGGTTGAAGATATTTGTTTCTGTTCTGATCATAATGCACATTTGACGTCAGAATAAGAACCAAAAATTATTTTGCCTATGTAAAATGGCTAATGGTTCTAATGCAACAAAAAATGTCGAATAATTTTCACTTTCATTGTATTTTCAAAATTTCATGGAATTTAATGTAGGAACTTTTTCACACTTTTTATTGTCTTCCATTTATACCGATATACATTGTTTATGGCTGTGTTAATTCAAAACAATTATACCTTATTTAAATCTTCATTAAAAACAATTGGATTATGACTTGATTCCAATTTTATATCAAATTAAGTTAACCCAACCCCCACCCAACAGGTGAAGTAATATCCATTAGTGACAGGACTTATTGTATGGTCCTGGTATATTCTATACTTATTGTCTGGTGTTAGATAGCACTTTTAGTTAACTATTTATAATAGTAATTAGTATTCTGATTCTATGTGGGTTTCTTATCATTTGCACAACCTCCTGGTTTTTAATAAATTAAACATCCAGAGCTTTACATTTTATTTTGAAGAGGTTGTATGAAATGGTGTTTTGAGTGCAGTCTAGGTTATTTCACATACATCAGTCGGTGAGGGTAATCCTATTTACCTTAAAACAGGGACTGCAAGTCACAAGCTTATGGCTAACTAAAACACCAATGCTGACAATCATCAAATTCTTCTGTAATTGTTATACACAAGTCAATTTTGTAGAGTGTATATAACAAAACTTAGATTGATTGATTGATTGAATGGGTTTCTAGTTCCATTCAAGAATATTTCATTTATCGAGATGTCACCAGCTATAGGTGAAGTAGCAGAAATTCTACCTTTGCAGTGCGTTCAGGGACATGTACAGGGAGGGTTGTATTACATGCCACATCTGTTGAAACAAGAGGCATCAGTTTTTCAGGCATCTTCCGAAGGACCCTGCGACTTTCATTTCTAATTTGCTTGTCAAAAAAAAAGTCACTACCTACTTTCAAGTCTTGGTCAGACCCAACCAGGTTTGATCCCATGGCCTCCAACAAATGAAGTGAGCACTCTACCAATTAAGCTACTGTAGTGGTCACTAAAGTAGAAGCCATGTCTAGGTTGTATCTTTGTGTTACATTCACACTTTTAATACAATATTGAATACGACATGGTTACATGTTTTTACACATACATGTATTTATTTCAATACCCAATATTTCTAATATACAATTACTCTTCCAGAATATATATCCTCACTTTCAGTGTTTAAGTTGGAGATTTAAATTTTCTGTTACATTTAAATACAAAATTTTACTTTCATCAGAATTTGTTCAGCCATTACAAAAAGGTTTAACTATCTTTGTTGCTTTTTCACATGTATTTTTCTCCTTGAGTGACTAAAATTCCAAACAAAGAACCCAAACCAGTTGGAGAACAGGAAATACATTTGTTTATGGGTTCTATATACTGACTACAATCTAACATTCTTTTCCACTGTCAAACTCTTTTATCTAATCTGCTTGTGTAATATATATTTGACAACTTTTCCTTTCAATTTGTTTTATTTAATACTTTTCATTAAAATGAAAATATTGATACAATATTAAATTGCAGATTCTTCAAGTTTGATAAACATTGATAAAATAACATTGTCAATATTAAAAATCTGATTTCAATAAATACAAAATATATAATAATATATCACAGTTATTTGACAAGGCTCTTGGTATCTGTAAATGCTCATGTTAGGGAATATTTCATACACAACCTTCTAAACTTTCAGTAGTCAAGGTTTAAATTGTATTTCAACAGAGCCATCAAACAATGGTATAGAAAATACATTCACAGTTCAATTCTTCAAAGAATTCTGGTTGTAAACATTGTTATGTTAATGATGTTTCAGTCTACTTGTGGGTTGTTTTGAAACAAAAATTCAGCCTGAAAAACAAAAGGAGAATATAGCATGAATAAAAAAAATAAATCCATTAATCTTGAAAAGAAAACTTTTGTTTCAGTTGACACGTAAAACTAATACTGGATCGAAAGAGACATTTCTAGAAAATAGTGTTCGAGTCTTAGGAGTTCTACTGTACTTACCAAGTAATCAATGGGATCACTGGTCTAGTTTTACAACAATCAATTAAACCTTGTGTAAGTGTGGCCGGGGTTTGAACCCTCTACCTCCCACATACGATACAATATAAAGACTTACCAAGTAATCAATGGGATCATCTGGTCTAGTTTTACAACAATCAATTAAACCTTGTGTAAGTGTGGTCGGGGTTTGAACCCTGGACCTCCCACATACGATACAATATAAAGACTTACCAAGTAATCAATGGGATCATTTGGTCTAGTTTTACAACAATCAATTAAACCTTGTGTAAGTGTGGCCGGGGTTTGAACCCTTGACCTCCCACATACGATACAATATAAAGACTTACCAAGTAATCAATGGGATCATCTGGTCTAGTTTTACAACAATCAATTAAACCTTGTGTAAGTGTGGTCGGGGTTTGAACCCTCGACCTCCCACATACGATACAATATAAAGACTTACCAAGTAATCAATGGGATCATCTGGTCTAGTTTTACAACAATCAATTAAACCTTGTGTAAGTGTGGTCGGGGTTTGAACCCTCGACCTCCCACATACGATACAATATAAAGACTTACCAAGTAATCAATGGGATCATCTGGTCTAGTTTTACAACAATCAATTAAACCTTGTGTAAGTGTGGCCGGGGTTTGAACCCTCGACCTCCCACATATGATACAATATAAAGACTTACCAAGTAATCAATGGGATCATCTGGTCTAGTTTTACAACAATCAATTAAACCTTGTGTAAGTGTGGCCGGGGTTTGAACCCTCTACCTCCCACATACGATACAATATAAAGACTTACCAAGTAATCAATGGGATCATCTGGTCTAGTTTTACAACAATCAATTAAACCTTGTGTAAGTGTGGTCGGGGTTTGAACCCTGGACCTCCCACATACGATACAATATAAAGACTTACCAAGTAATCAATGGGATCATTTGGTCTAGTTTTACAACAATCAATTAAACCTTGTGTAAGTGTGGCCGGGGTTTGAACCCTTGACCTCCCACATACGATACAATATAAAGACTTACCAAGTAATCAATGGGATCATCTGGTCTAGTTTTACAACAATCAATTAAACCTTGTGTAAGTGTGGTCGGGGTTTGAACCCTCGACCTCCCACATATGATACAATATAAAGACTTACCAAGTAATCAATGGGATCATCTGGTCTAGTTTTACAACAATCAATTAAACCTTGTGTAAGTGTGGCCGGGGTTTGAACCCTCGACCTCCCACATACGATACAATATAAAGACTTACCAAGTAATCAATGGGATCATCTGGTCTAGTTTTACAACAATCAATTAAACCTTGTGTAAGTGTGGCCGGGGTTTGAACCCTCGACCTCCCACATACGATACAATATAAAGACTTACCAAGTAATCTGCAATGGGATCATCTGGTCTAGTTTTACAACAATCAATTAAACCTTGTGCAAGTGTGGTCGGGGTTTGAACCCTGGACTTCCCACATACGATACAATATAAAGACTTACCAAGTAATCAATGGGATCATCTGGTCTAGTTTTACAACAATCAATTAAACCTTGTGTAAGTGTGGTCTGGGTTTGAACCCTCGACCTCCCACATACGATACAATATAAAGACTTACCAAGTAATCAATGGGATCATCTGGTCTAGTTTTACAACAAACAATTAAACCTTGTGTAAGTGTGGCCGGGGTTTGAACCCTCGACCTCCCACATACGATACAATATAAAGACATACCAAGTAATCAATGGGATCATCTGGTCTAGTTTTACAACAATCAATTAAACCTTGTGTAAGTGTGGTCAGGGTTTGAACCCTGGACCTCCCACATACGATACAATATAAAGACTTACCAAGTAATCAATGGGATCATCTGGTCTAGTTTTACAACAATCAATTAAACCTTGTGTAAGTGTGGCCGGGGTTTGAACCCTCTACCTCCCACATACGATACAATATAAAGACTTACCAAGTAATCAATGGGATCATCTGGTCTAGTTTTACAACAATCAATTAAACCTTGTGTAAGTGTGGTCGGGGTTTGAACCCTCTACCTCCCACATACGATACAATATAAAGACTTACCAAGTAATCAATGGGATCATCTGGTCTAGTTTTACAACAATCAATTAAACCTTGTGTAAGTGTGGTCGGGGTTTGAACCCTGGACCTCCCACATACGATACAATATAAAGACTTACCAAGTAATCAATGGGATCATCTGGTCTAGTTTTACAACAATCAATTAAACCTTGTGTAAGTGTGGTCGGGGTTTGAACCCTCGACCTCCCACATACGATACAATATAAAGACTTACCAAGTAATCAATGGGATCATCTGGTCTAGTTTTACAACAATCAAATAAACCTTGTATAAGTGTGGTCGGGGTTTGAACCCTCAACTTCCCACATACGATACAATATAAAGACTTACCAAGTAATCAATGGGATCATCTGGTCTAGTTTTACAACAATCAATTAAACCTTGTGTAAGTGTGGTCGGGGTTTGAACCCTGGACCTCCCACATACGATACAATATAAAGACTTACCAAGTAATCAATGGGATCATCTGGTCTAGTTTTACAACAATCAATTAAACCTTGTGTAAGTGTGGCCGGGGTTTGAACCCTGGACCTCCCACATACGATACAATATAAAGACTTACCAAGTAATCAATGGGATCATCTGGTCTAGTTTTACAACAATCAATTAAACCTTGTGTAAGTGTGGCCGGGGTTTGAACCCTCTACCTCCCACATACGATACAATATAAAGACTTACCAAGTAATCAATGGGATCATCTGGTCTAGTTTTACAACAATCAATTAAACCTTGTGTAAGTGTGGCCGGGGTTTGAACCCTGGACCTCCCACATACGATACAATATAAAGACTTACCAAGTAATCAATGGGATCATTTGGTCTAGTTTTACAACAATCAATTAAACCTTGTGTAAGTGTGGCCGGGGTTTGAACCCTTGACCTCCCACATACGATACAATATAAAGACTTACCAAGTAATCAATGGGATCATCTGGTCTAGTTTTACAACAATCAATTAAACCTTGTGTAAGTGTGGCCGGGGTTTGAACCCTTGACCTCCCACATACGATACAATATAAAGACTTACCAAGTAATCAATGGGATCATCTGGTCTAGTTTTACAACAATCAATTAAACCTTGTGTAAGTGTGGTCGGGGTTTGAACCCTCGACCTCCCACATATGATACAATATAAAGACTTACCAAGTAATCAATGGGATCATCTGGTCTAGTTTTACAACAATCAATTAAACCTTGTGTAAGTGTGGCCGGGGTTTGAACCCTCGACCTCCCACATACGATACAATATAAAGACTTACCAAGTAATCAATGGGATCATCTGGTCTAGTTTTACAACAATCAATTAAACCTTGTGCAAGTGTGGTCGGGGTTTGAACCCTCGACCTCCCACATATGATACAATATAAAGACTTACCAAGTAATCAATGGGATCATCTGGTCTAGTTTTACAACAATCAATTAAACCTTGTGTAAGTGTGGCCGGGGTTTGAACCCTGGACCTCCCACATACGATACAATATAAAGACTTACCAAGTAATCAATGGGATCATTTGGTCTAGTTTTACAACAATCAATTAAACCTTGTGTAAGTGTGGCCGGGGTTTGAACCCTTGACCTCCCACATACGATACAATATAAAGACTTACCAAGTAATCAATGGGATCATCTGGTCTAGTTTTACAACAATCAATTAAACCTTGTGTAAGTGTGGCCGGGGTTTGAACTCTTGACCTCCCACATACGATACAATATAAAGACTTACCAAGTAATCAATGGGATCATCTGGTCTAGTTTTACAACAATCAATTAAACCTTGTGTAAGTGTGGTCGGGGTTTGAACCCTCGACCTCCCACATATGATACAATATAAAGACTTACCAAGTAATCAATGGGATCATCTGGTCTAGTTTTACAACAATCAATTAAACCTTGTGTAAGTGTGGCCGGGGTTTGAACCCTCGACCTCCCACATACGATACAATATAAAGACTTACCAAGTAATCAATGGGATCATCTGGTCTAGTTTTACAACAATCAATTAAACCTTGTGCAAGTGTGGTCGGGGTTTGAACCCTCGACCTCCCACATATGATACAATATAAAGACTTACCAAGTAATCAATGGGATCATCTGGTCTAGTTTTACAACAATCAATTAAACCTTGTGCAAGTGTGGCCGGGGTTTGAACCCTCGACCTCCCACATATGATACAATATAAAGACTTACCAAGTAATCAATGGGATCATCTGGTCTAGTTTTACAACAATCAATTAAACCTTGTGCAAGTGTGGCCGGGGTTTGAACCCTCGACCTCCCACATACGATACAATATAAAGACTTACCAAGTAATCAATGGGATCATCTGGTCTAGTTTTACAACAATCAATTAAACCTTGTGTAAGTGTGGGCATTACATGTTTCATTAAGTAGTTTCTTAGGGGTATAGATTGAGTCTCTAATAATTCATATTCTTCTCTCTTCACTTCATTTAGCCTTGTTGTCTACAAAATAAAGTGTATGGTGTTAAAAATATTATCAAACTAATCATTAATCCTATAGTCAATGAATCCAAAAGGAAACAATTGGCACAATAAAATATCAGGAAATAGATGCCTCAATGCATCAACCGGTACCTCTCAGGTGATGCCTGAACTCCTGGACTGACTGCCTCAATGTAATTGAAACATTTTTGACTGGGACATAAAACATTGTTAATATAATATATATATATATATATATCACTTCTTCAATAGAAATCCACAAATTTAAATCTGTGATAATCTTACCCATTCTTCCTGTCTCTTCTTTCTAACAGCTGCTTCTTCTGCTTCTCTTCTCTCTTTTTCTTGTTTTTCCTCTTGTTCTTTCTTTAGTCTTGCTTCCTCCTCCTGCCTCTTCATTTCTTCTAATTCTTCTGGTGTAGGACCTATTTGAAAATAAAATTATTTTGTGTGTCAAAAACAAAAGTGTTATTAATTTTTTTTAATCCTAAAATGTATATTTTTGTGAATTTTCACCATCATTAAAATAATCAACCTTTAATATATGCTAACAGGCAGCGATAGCATATGTACTTTGGTTTATTGAAAGACTGTTTAAAAAACTTACATGCTTTTAAAATTTTAATTAAGAAAAATAAAGAGATAAAATCTGTATCAAACTTTAAGAAGATACATGAATCAATATCATACCGTAATTTCTAGCCGCTCCAATGATTTTCTTCATTTGTTCAACGGTGTCTTTCATCATGTGCGATTCATCTTTAGTCACATCTAGTTTGTGTGGATGGAATTCAAGTTCATCAAAATAATTCAGAACAGTTTCATCATCTCCATTCATGGATCTGTAACTTTCCAATCTTCTCATAAGTCCATCTTCTGTGTTATGTGTACCGTGAACAACACTTTCTGGCAGATTCATCACCCGATGACGAAGGAACTCATCGTTACCCTCCAAGTTAAACACATATTCTGGCATGATAGCTCGATCAAAGCTGCCATCTTTAGCAGCTTCTTCAGGCTCATCTTCACCATCAGCTACAAAACAATGCAAGATATTTAATTAAAGTGCATGCTGTACATATTTTTTTTTAATTTGCAAGAACCTAATTTTAGCATATTTGTAATCTGATCCAGAGGTCAGTACCTTTCACATGAAACCTTGTTTGTCAACTAGTAAAGCATTTTTACAAAAAAGTATTCTACAAACAATTCCCAAACATAACTAGATCTACAAAAGATATTTTCATGCAGACATTATCACTTCATTCCTGAAGTTTCAAAATGTAGTTTTTCAATCTCTGATCAAATTTCATTATTTATATAATTTGAAACAATATCTGTAAAATGGAAGAAAGAAATATGTAACTGAAAAACACGTACTTGGGGAAAATCATTAAGAACACAAAGCATTACAAGTTACCGATCAAAACCAACATACAAGACAAGACAGTAAGATGATGAAAGAGAATGACTTCATTTACAATGTACTGCGGATAACCCAAAAATCTCTATTTTACATATTTTTTATTTAACAAATTACTGAAATTATAAAACAAAATGTGTTACATACCAACAAACAAATCTTTAGCTTGGTCACTAGTTTTTGGGAAGCCATCAATGATAAATCCTTGATTCTGACATGGCATTGAGTGTAGTTTATCTCTGAAGAAGCGAATAACATACTGATCCTCTATTTTATTTGTAGACTGATCTTTGCCCTCATTAATTGCATCAAGTAATTCTTGTGCATCTTGTGCTTTACCATCATCATCTTCCTGATCTTCAGAATCAGCCCGTCTAGATGTCGTAGTCTGTGAACAAAATATATAGAGAGGGTATAACAAAATTGGTCAGAAAATCAGGGTAGATCACCTATATATCATATACAGCTTTTTAAAAAACATTAAAAAACAAATCATACCAAGCTAATAGAATGTCTAAATAACAAGCAAATTCAAGACCACTTTTCAATCAAAGGGCCATAACTGCCAAGAAAATGAGATAAATCATCCTGTTTGGGTTAACGTGATGTACATCTCTTATCAATGTTGTTGCTTTGCAACAAGTTTCCTAAAATACTGCCTCATAGTTTTGGAGAATAATTCCTGACAGGAAGTGTCTGGGTGAACAGACGGAAGGACAGAACTTTTAATTTACTATCCCTCTCTTTCTTCGAAATTCGGTAGATAAAAACATCTCAACTCCTCACTTACCAGATTATCCATAGCTTCATCAACAACATCTTTGATCTTGATGTGATGTAATTTGTAGAATTCACATAACTGTTGTGTGACAGTAGATTTTCCAACAGCTGGTGGACCCAATACACAAATTCTGAGTGGCTGAAATAAAGGAAATTTAGAAAAAAATTCAAAGTAAGATCATTCAAAACTTTATTTGTAATATATACACATGTATTAATTAATGCATGTTTAGTAAAATCTTAAGTAATACAGAAACATGTATATAAATTACTAATTCTGTTAAGTTTTTTTTTTTTTTTTGAAACTGTAATATCAGATAGAAACTGGCAGAGAAGAGCAAATTTTTTCACCAGTATTCAATGGGTTGGCATGAATACCCAATAACATTTCAACAAACAAAACCCAGAATATGTCACAACAACAAAAAAGGAAGAAGTCAAAAACAAGCACATACTTTGTATTTTGATAAATGATTACAAGGCTCCAAATTTTGGCAGGCACCAGATGGACAATTATTTATTTATACACAAACTAGTTCATAAGCATAGATTGACATTTTTATGATTAGTATAAAGACTGAATTTTTAAGTTTTTTTTCTTTTTAATAACTCTGTTTTGACAGTCTACATACTTATATCCTGCACATGAAAATGAGACATGTATGGGAGACTCCAAATAAATGCAGAATTTTACAATCTTATTCTTACTTGTAGTTTTCTAGAATCCTTGTATTCTTTGATGATTTGTTGGATACACTCTACAAGACCAGCTTCAGCAGCCCAGTTTATCCTCATGTTCTCTTTCACATTAACAGAATCCATTCTTAAATTAACTAACAACTGGTCAAAATCTGATTGCTAAAATTAAAAAAAAAAAAAAAGTTTTTACAAAAGATTTGTAATATTCAATATGCAACAAGATACCAAAATGATTAAAAATGTGATAAATGCAACACAATTTTGAAAAACTTGGAAAAGCAGAAATACAGTGTACAAATTCAAAATAAGCAAGATTTTTAATATACATGTAGCCTTGAACATAAATTGAAACAAGAAAAAAAGTTGGAATCATTTTTGAAAATGATTTGTATGAAGGACTTTAATTAAATTTATGCTTGTAATTTCAATTAATGTGCTGTTTTTTTAGCAATTATTCATTGTTATTGTATATATATATACAATATTATAATTTTTTATAAAATCTACATACCTCAATATCTTTACTTAGAAGAGCCTCTTCCTGCGATATCATCTTGACCTTACCGGTTCCTAAATTCTGACTAACTGCCTGCAAGTTAAAAACGATACACATTATTAAAATGTTTCTTGCAAAACGCAAACCAAGTCTTGATAAGATTTAAGAGGAAAATGTTTGATGAATTATTCTAAACTCTTTAGAGTTGTATTGATTACTGATTGGATTTTTAATCAATAGCCAAGTACAGAAACAAGGTTTATTATTATTATTATTATTACAAGGTTTATTCTTTAATTGTGTTTAAATAATTTTGCTTTTTCCACCTACATACTTAGATTACGTTTTATAAGAAAGGTTATATTTGACAGGTATAAAGTTTACAACTTCTTCCTTTACTTTGGATCCCCACACTGTGGGTCACACATTGATATTAATCATGTTTACTTACCTTTACAATCTCATCAAGTTTGTTGTTGGATTCATCTTTGGCGATCAAATACCTGACTTTTGGTCTGCTGTCAGCAATGTTCTGTATCACTCTGTAAAAATATACATTAAAGAAGTTTAATAAGTGGCATTAGCTAGTCATTTTTGAAAAAAAAAGTACCACTCTCAAAATGATGGGAAATCAATCATATAATTTTAAGTAGTTACACAAACAAAAATAATTATAAAAATGTTTTGGCATGATGAAATTAAAATTATCTCCATTCATTTTGCAAGAAATAAAAGTGAAACATGACTGATTGAACATCATCAATTGACGGATCGCTGGCCACGCCCACAATGTTCCAACAAAGGCCCGGCATGTTGAATTAGATGCAAAAAGACTGAAAACTCGGTCTGAATTGTGCCGTTTAATGACGTCACTGACACTAGTATGTCATTAGTTTGCTTGACGCTGCTTTGGTACTGCAATGGCGGCCAGTGTCGGAACATTGTGGGCATGGTTGGGGATACGTCTATTGACAATACTACTGGTTATATATATATAAATAAAAAATTTATGATACATACGCAGCCAAGTCCTTGATGTGTATGGTTGGAATGATGTTTTCTCCATTTCCAAAACAGAGCAAATGTGGGGCATTGTGCCAGGCAGCCTAAAAATAGCAAAAAAAAAATTGGTATATAAAGTAGCACTTCAATATACCAAGTAACTCTAACAATGTTTTCTCAAATATCATTAATTACGTAAAGCTTCATGATTTTGAATTCAGCCTCACTGGTTAACTTTGTCTTCTTTTAGAGGTTAATAATGTGAACCCCCCGAAAGCATAAACTCAAAACTGTATTTTTAACTATCAAAGTTTCTATGTGAACAAATGAATGGTTTTTTTCATAACTGATGTTTGAAAATGTATCTTGAATTTATATAAATCTTTTGAAACAAACACAGCAAAATAACACTTAGCCAATCTAATTCTTATAACTGTATAAACTGACTTATCATCTATTGTGTCCTTAAAGCATTCAGATTATACAGTTTTACTTGAATGTGTGGTGTAGAGGGAGAATTAAAATTTGGCTCAAAAGTCAATGGACTGTTAAGAATTATAATGTTAGACTGGTCTTATATGTCTTTCAAGTCTTAATATAAATACGATTTTTATTTTATTTCAAACTATTTTAGTATTTACTTTGCAAAATCATTTTTCCATTTGGTATCCATAGGTAGCTACCATGAATTTGATGATTTGTCATTACAATGCTGGAACACTCAGAACAATTTTAAAGATAAAAAAAACTAACTCACCTTAAATAAGAAGTGGAAAATATTTTCCTCTGCACCATATGTCAGACCTGATGCCACTACATAAGTCACCAATTTAGCTTTGTTCTGAAATTAAAATCAAACAAAATCTTACATATAAACATGAAAATGAAGTGGTTACTTGTGATATTTGTCCATCTTAGAACAAAAGCTGAACATTTTAAATTTGTCAGTTTAAATCAACATTATTACTGAGAGGCTTGATTGTTTGTAGCAAGGCCTCTTAATATTAAAACACATATACCTAATGCAAAGGGGTCCACTGCTTTACCACCTGAAACCCTCTAACGTTTGTGCAGAACACTTATTTTTAATGGGTATGGAATTACATAAGATGACGATTTCCTGTGAAAATGATGTTATTCAAGGAATTAGTGATGTTGATGTTTTGCACAAACATTAATATGTATTGATCATGTGGTACAGCGGTGAACCCCATTGTTCACAGACCCTATACAATATACATTAAAACCTCATTATAACGCCTCTCCAAAACTTTGCCACCTCACTTATTGACACAATATTTTGAAGTCCAAAACCCCATCCCTTATTTTCCTTTGCAAACCTCCCTCTGTAAAATGCAAATTTTTACTAAACAATAGAAACAATGGATGAAAGTTTTACTGATATTCTGTCATGATGACAATTGAATTAAAATTATCAATGGTATATCATGTACACATGTAGTTATTTAAAATTTAAAAAAATAATTTTGTTCTAAAATAAACGACTTTTGATTTAAAGCTATGGTTTAACTTGTAACTTTTTCCATCCAGTGTTCAAATTTTGACTACATTTCAGACAAGTAAATCATAAGAACCCCAAAGGAACTTAAACGGACAGGTAAAAAAATTGTACAAGCTCTTACCTGGAACAAGTGAATGACATAAATTTTGAACACTGATATTGTGCTCCCATATATGCTAATTTTGCTTGTTTTTTCAAAAATTCTCAAGTGATGAGACAATACAGTTTACAAGTGTGTGTGTGTGTGTGTGTGTGTGTGTGTGTGTGTGTCTGTGTGTGTGTTGTTGTTGTTGTTGTAAAACAATGATACTAAATGATGTAAGGTGATAATGATATGAATAAACTCTACCAGGCACTCAAACAAAATCTTAACATTTTGGGGGGAAAAACCAACAAAGTTTTAAAAATTATTCTTTCACCAAAATCTTGTCAGAAAGTAATAAATGAGGTGTTTTTGATTAAAATTAATGAAAATAAAAAATACATTTATAAACATTAAACTCAACTCATGTCTTTCAAAACAAAAACACAATGTCCCTTTGTCACCATGATATTATCAAATATTACAAAAACATAAAACTTGCACAATACCAAATCAAAATGAATTTCAAAATGAAACCCAAGTTTGTGCCATTAAGTTTTAAGCTTCTAACATATTTGTATTTCAACAAGTCATATTTTATACTAATATCTGTGTATTACATATCTAAAAATCAAGTTTATCACATAAAAAACATATTAGTGATATAAATACATTTATTATATAATTAATAAATTGCATCTTTATGATTGGCTAAAACGGTAACACGTGACCATTGGATCTCACATCATATACCACGGATTTTCCAGTGAATATTAAATTCGGTGTACGTCATCGATTTTTGTTGACGTTCTCGGTAAAATGATTAAAACGTCATCAATTAAGTGTACGCAAGTGATTGTGTCTTGTTATTTTTTTCATAGAACGTTGACGTTATGGCATTATCAATTTACAATGTAATGTGTAATTGATTGTGTCTCATCCGTAATGTCATTTATTTTTTCATAGACTCAGACTTAAAAAGTCAGATTGAGCTAACTAATGCGGGATAATTTTAGTGTGATCAACCAGGGTGGACGGAAATCTAACATCGGTAAAATAGTTAGATTGCCTGGTCAAGGTTTGATAAAACATTGTCAACCGAAGTGCCACAGTGGCTAAATTATATAATAAAACAGTTATGGACTTTTTAGTGGTTGTATATGGTGTGATATTCACCGGAAAAATAAATATTGACCTCGGCTGTCGCCTCGATCAATATTATTTTTCCGGTGAATATCACACCATATACAACCACTAAAAAGTCCATAATTGTATAGTATGGTATTCCATTTATATACTTACTGATGGCCCCTATAAAATATAATATCTGATTGTTATAAACAGAACATCATGCATACAGGTTATAAAGAAAGTTTTGTAAAAGATACACAATATTTTACTAAAGTGTAACTCTAGTGGAAAAATCAAGACGTTTGCACTTTCCCAATCCTATCCCTCTATTACTCTCTCTCTCTCTAATCACTATCTTGCACTCTTTCTAATGATGTCCAGTTGAACAAAAATTAACAGTTGATAATTGGAGATACATAATATAAATAGATTAACTGAATGACTAATAATCAATTATTGATAATTAATTGATTAATAATCAGTATTACCAGTAAATTTTTGCATTATTAATTTATAATTGTACATCAATAACAAATAAAGCTGACAATACATGTACAAGTATCATAATATCAAATTAAGTA
This sequence comes from Anadara kagoshimensis, assembly GCA_021292105.1. Classification (NCBI taxonomy): domain Eukaryota; kingdom Metazoa; phylum Mollusca; class Bivalvia; order Arcoida; family Arcidae; genus Anadara; species Anadara kagoshimensis. The sequence goes on along the minus strand of CM037858.1, from coordinate 6,241,270 downwards.
GTTTAATTTCTGTTTAGGAGACAATAATTGTGTTCCAATTTTAGCCGACCAAGCAAATGATGGCCTTATTGTACAGGATAGTAGACCAACCTGGTTGATAGTAACCCCTCTTCTTGTTGCAATAAAAATTCTTGCAAGTTATAAGTTAATAAATTGCATGTTATTAACAATTTGTAATTAATATTGCTAGAATTTTATTATCCCCCATTCTATGGCACAGGCTCCAGTTTCACAATTATTCCTTGACTAAGATTTTCCTATATTAAATTTAGAAAACTTTCAAGTAATCATTTCTGGATCTAATAATAAATTTATTTGACAAAACTAAACACAAAAATATTAGGCTCAAAGTGATGTTCAAAATGATGCCTTAAATTTCCAAATCCATCAAAAATTAACAAAATTATAAAGACTGGAAATTTTGCAAGATTTAAGTTAAGGAAAATATTAGTTAAGGAATGATTGTGAAACTTGGCCTGACCTCTCAACAGACAATGATTTAACTTACTGTCTTTCCGTTTTTGATGACAGTTTTCTCTGCACTAATATGTTCTTTAAAGTTTGGATGTGGTTTTCTCCTTCTGTAGTCATCTTCAGTAAAGGGTATCTCTGGATCATCCTGTAACATTAAACGTAGAATATCAACTCATTGTTAATGTATCAATCAAAACCAGAAACTTTAACAATCATTCTTATCAAATTGCAGACCTATTAAAATTAACTTTTAACTCAAAAATAATCTAACACAACCATTGACCAAACTTATTTACACATTACCAGTTAGACAGTATCAAATAATGTTTAAGCAGTGTTCACTTTATTTAGTGTGTTAATATGTTTATATGTAACCAGCCACCATTTTCTGCAGAAGAAATGTGACACTATCATAAAATAAGTTTGATTGTTAGGGCTGGCTATCGCTGGTGAAATTTAATATCGATTATCGTTCTTTTAATGCCGATAATTATCGATATATATCTCGGAAAAATAATCTGTGGAGAAAAGTTTTGATACATCGTATCTAACTTCCTAAAATCATGTCATATGAAGCATTTTCGAATGACCATGTGCTTAACAAAGAAAACTAGAGGCTTAAAGGACTGAAGTGTATCTTAATCATGCATACACTTGAAGTACTACGTATTGTAAGAGGGGGCGCTCAAGCATCTGAAGGATTTCGCATCATTTCAGAGGTGCCCAAGAGTTGATGACGTACTTACCTTATGTACAAATGCACATGTTATGACCATTGGAGCTCGTTTAAATAAATATAAATCAAAACAAGTAAGGCATTGTTTTATAAAATCTATCTTTTAATTGTTTTTTTGAAGTTTTGGATTGTCTAGTTACTTATCGAAATTTGAAAAATCAATATCGATTATCGTTGGGAGTAGCCCATCGAACGGTATATCGGTATACAGATATATCATGCCATCCCTATTGATTGTATAATATAGTATGATTTAGATTAATTTCTTTTGTATTTAGACCATAACTTTATCCATAAGTTTAGATTAAATGGATAGTACAGTATAAACATGAATGAAGTAAGCAAATATGAAGCAAACAAATTGAAAACTATCTTACGGTAAATACTTACAGGATCAAGTGGTTTACTTTTTGCCCAAGTCATAACAGTAGATATCAAAATAAACATCTTAGGCTTCTCAATCTTGTCTAGATCCGAGTGCAGCTCTGAAAACAACCACAGGTTTATTATCATTAAAATGAATAATTTTTTCATATGTGTATCTAATTTTCCCATAATCTAGTTTAAACCAAAACTATAAAGCTGAGTGACCAATGATTGCATTTAAATTATATGGGCACAAAATACTAGCTTATAGATCACATTGCTTCTCACTGTCCATATTAAATTCCCAGTCGAAACAGATCATAGTGAGAGATATTTTGTCAGTTCACTTGGCAAAGGTCGCGGTATTTATCCCAGTGCTATGAATTCCTCCAATCATTCCTGAAATGAGCACACTCTATACATAACAATAAGTGAAAAAATTCTAGAATAAGGTGTTAAACACCATTACTCCACATTAGTTCCTGACAAGTGTGTCAAGGACCAATTTCAGCACAATCTCCCAACAATTTTAAGAACTAAACTGTCATAATAATTGGGTATCATAGATACAAATATACCAGGCTTTAATTTCTAATTAATGTTGGAATTTTTTAAATGAGTTTATACAATAATTAATAGTATCTTAAAACATGGTACCTGATACTGCCCAAACAGCTTCATCAATCTGGTCAGGATCCTCTGTTATGTCATAAACAATTATGTCACATTCTACCAGATGTTCATAAAGTTGATCCTTGTTGTCAAACTGGAATCAAAAAATAAAAAATAAACTATAGCATTTAACTGAAAATAATGACACATTACTTGGTGGATCGCCGACCACACCCGCAATACTCAGACAATTGCCTGGCATACTTGAATTACACACAAATAGAATGAAAACTTGACTTGTGCCATTTAATGACGTCAATGACACTAGTATGTCATTAGTTCCCATGACGCTGCTTTGGTATCGTGAGGGTGACCAGTGTCCGAAAATAAAAGGCATTGCCGGTGATACGTCAATTATGTGAAAAGGAATGACCATGGATGGATGTACAGATGGATAGATAGATACAGACAAATCATTGCTATACCTTAATAGTTTTATTTCACACTAATTATCTATACATAGAGTTAGTGGCGTGTGTTAGTGGTGGTGACGCCACAGGGTAGTGATATGCGTCTAGTACGGCAGAGATCGAACGCCTCTAGATCTTTGGTGTCGCTGGCTAGCCTACTTGTAGGTGAAAAGGAGAGTCGAGTGCGTAAATCTTTCCTGCCAGTACATAGCCTCTACACTACCAAGACTCCTTCAATGCCTCCTCGTGGCAATGCACGGTAACTTGGGTCTAGTGCTCAAGGCTAAGTTGAAGGGGATCTCGGAGTAGCAAGGACCCAAGAGGTGCAGAGTGCAGGCCCATCGGTGGTGGACACGCCCTGGCTCTCACCAACCCTGCCCCAGCTATGGGTTAAATAGTATCACTGCCTTGTGATTAGACTTTTGAGTCAAAGGCTATGGAAGTAAATCCAGACAGAAAATCCGGGGAGATGACCCTGTCACCAGGGTAATGGGAGCATCTAAGGAAGGAAAATCCTAACAGAAAACCACTGGCCCTCCGAGTCCAGGGGGTTCATGCACGGCTAATCACCGGGCATGGTAAAAAGAATTGATTACGGAAATCCACGATACACAAAGAACACAGTGAGAGGCCATTCCTCTCCTTGTTAGAGATACCGGTGCAGCGGACAACATGACGCTTGTGGGGGAAAGCCGAGAGGAAGCTCACAGGCCGATGTCATTTTGCACACCAAATGACAACATTTTCATTGGAAGCTGGAATGTAAGAACTATGTACTCAGCAGGAAAAACAGCACAAATAGAAAGAGAAATGGATCGATACAAACTTGACATTCTTGGACTTAATGAAGTAAGATGGACCAAAAATGGAAAAATATCGCTACAGAGTGGAAAAACTGTCCTCTACTCAGGAAGAGAGGATGACTTACATCAGGAAGGAGTTGGAATAATGCTTGTTATGATATTGGACATGTGTTTCATATTAGAATTTTAACAACCTATTCTTATCAGCATCTGAAGTTAACCTCCCATGAACTCTAAATATAAACATTAGATACTGTAACAGAAACTTATCAATCTTCTAATTATACTTGTCAACTCTGTCATGGTAAAGTTAACATTATATGTATTCTCATGCAGTCAGCTGTTCTTGGTCACTTTACATAATGTACATAGTGTAGTTTAGACGTATATTAAACTAGCTTAGTTTTATATTGTCTTATATTATTATTCAATATAATAATATTACAACATGGTGTCAGAAGTAAACATTTAATTTACTGGGACAATGTCGACAATTTTGCCACCACCGGATAAACTGTGTCTTGAGGGAAATTTAAAGGAAAATTTCAGAAATTCAAACAACGTTTCAATATATATTTATCAGCAACAGGACTTTCAGGAAAACAAGAAAATGTCAAAGCCAGTGCACTTTTACATATAATTGGCCCAGATGCTGTTGAAATTTATAATACATTTCAATGGGATGAGGCAGGTGATGAACTGAAAGTTGACAATATTCTTACAAAGTTTGAGAATATTGTAGCCCAAGGAAAAACGTTGTGTTTGAGAGACATATTTTTAACACAAGAATTCAAGGTCCAAAGGAACCGATAGATGCCTTTGTTACAGATTTAAAAATTTTGGCAAAATCATGTGAATTTGACAATCTTCATGATTCCTTAATTCGTGATAGGATTGTTTGCGGTGTTCACAGTGACACTGTCAGAGGGAGACTATTGCGGGAAAATGACTTAAATCTGCAAAGAGCTATTGATATATGCAGAGCTGCTGAAACTTCATCTTCACAGTTAAAGTCAATAGCAGGCACGTCAGAGGCATCAGTGAGTTTTGTTAAAAAAGGAAAAGGTGGTAAGGCAAAGAGATATGGAGTTGACAGACCAACAACGTCCCCTAGTGCACCATCAAAAGGTTTGCAGACACAATCTACGATTAACTGTAAAAAATGTGGACGTAAACATGAACCAAGAAACTGTCCGGCTTTTGGAAAAACATGCCATAACTGCAAAAAACAGAATCATTTTTCAAAAATGTGTAGAAATCCAAAACGCCAGCATGTAAATATGATAGACTCTGATGACAATGATAGTGTTATGGAATATTTTGTAAATTCCATTGAAACAGAAATGAACAAAAACCAAGACTGGATGGTAACAGTAGGATGTGAAAATAAAACATTGAAACTGAAAATAGATACCGGAGCACAGTGTAATGTAATGTCAGAGAAAACCTATCATGCACTGTCAAATGAAAAGCTTAAAAAATCAAAAACAAGACTTATTTCTTATTCTGGACATAATATTTCTCCATTAGGCCAAGCAATCTTAGTTTTGTGTTACAAAGGAAAATTTCACCCAGTACAATTCCAAGTTGTTCAAGGAAATGCTGTACCAGTTATTGGATTAAAATCTAGTTTGAACTTAAATCTTGTTCAGAGAGTTTATACAGTTCAAAATGATAGAAGTGCTGAGGATATCATGAACGATTACTCAGATGTTTTTGAAGGTCTTGGATGTTTAGATGGAAAATACACTATCAGAACAGACGACTCTGTTCCACCGGTTGTTCATCCACCAAGGAAAATACCATTCACTCTTAAAAATAAAGTGAAAAATGAGCTTAAAAGAATGGAAGATTTAGGTGTGATTACCAAAGTTAATCAGCCAACGAATTGGGTCAATTCAATGGTGGTTGTGGAACGAAAGAACAAAGTACGGATATGTATAGATCCACGGGATCTAAACCGTTCGATAAAAAGGGAACATTATCCTATGAAAACGTCGAGGAAGTCGCTTCAAAATTGGCAGGTGCTAAAATATTCAGTACCCTAGACGTTTCATCTGGATTTTGGGCTATTCAACTAGATGAAGACAGTTCACTTAAAACAACCTTTAACACTCCCTTTGGAAGATACAGGTACCTGAGACTACCATTTGGTATCTCATCTGCACCCGAGGTATTCCAAAAAAGAGCTAGTGAGGTTTTTGAAAACATTGAAGGTTGTGAGGTGATAATCGATGACATTTTAATATGGGGTAAGGATGAAAAAGAGCATAATGCCAGGTTAGAAGAAGTGCTTAATAGAGCAAAAGAAGTCAATTTTAGGCTAAACAAAGAAAAATGCAAAATTGGATGTGAAGAAGTAAAGTATATTGGACATATACTAGGACAAAATGGGCTGAAAACGGATCCAAGTAAAGTTGCAGCTATTACATCCATGCCAGAACCACAAAATAAAAAGGAACTACAAAGATTTCTTGGACTGGTAAATTATGTTGCAAAATTCATACCGAATATGTCTACAATAAGCAAGCCGTTACGAGAACTACTTGAAAAGAATGTTCATTGGCATTGGAATGAACAACATGTGGAGGCTCACAAAGCATTAATTAAAGCATTGTCACAAGCACCGGTTCTCAAATATTTTGATCCAAACAAAGATGTCACTCTTTCTGTAGATGCGTCATCTGAAGGACTAGGAGCATGTCTTATACAGGAAGGACAGCCAGTTGCATATGCCTCTAGATCACTTAATAAAGCTGAAAGGAATTATGCCCAAATTGAAAAGGAAACATTGGCAGTTGTATTTGGATGCACAAAATTCCATCAGTATGTATACGGCAAAAGTTTACATGTTGAAAGTGATCACAAACCGCTAGAGAGTTTATTTCGCAAAACGTTAACATCAGCACCACCTAGAATTCAAAGGATGATGTTAAAATTGCAAATTTACAGTTTAAATGTGCAATATAAGCCGGGAAAAGAGCTTTATGTTGCAGATACATTGAGCAGAGCAACAACAGAACCAGCTGTTGATGAAAAGGATAAATTTGAAGTTCATGTTATTTCAAATGAACCAACTACTGATCGTAAACTTGTTGTATTCAAGGAGGAATCTGAAAAGGATCCAGAAATGATTGCATTGAAACAAACAATTTTATCTGGTTGGCCTAATACAAAAACTGAATGTAATGCAATACTTCATGATTATTGGAATTTTCGTGAGGAACTTACTGTGGTTGATAACTTAGTGCTTAAAAACACACGTCTTGTTGTTCCAAAATCACTAAGAAAGGAAATGTTAGAAACATTACATTATGGTCACGGAGGAATTGAAAAATGCAGACTACGTGCAAGAGATGCAATGTATTGGCCTGGTATAAATAATGATATTGCTGAATTGGTTTCAAAATGTCCGATCTGTTGTGACTATCGTAATCGTCAACAAAATGAACCACTTATTCCGCATGAAATACCTGAAAGGCCATGGCAGAAAGTTGGTATGGACTTATTTGAATTAGAGGGACATAATTATATTTTAATGGTTGATTATTATTCCAAATTCTTTGAATTATCACGTCTTACAAGTACTAAAAGCGCATTCGTTATTGACATGATCAAACCACATTTTGCAAGACATGGAATTCCTGAAATTTGCATCAGTGACAATGGTCCGCAATTCGCCAGCACTGAATTTGCCAAATTTGCAAAACAATATGGATTCAAGCACATAACAACTTCGCCAAGATATCCAAAGTCAAACGGAATGGTCGAAAGAACGGTTCAAACAGTAAAATTGTTGCTAAAGAAAGCAAAACGGGACCACAGAGATCCTTACATTGCTATGTTGGAATACCGCAACACTCCAATAAATGGTTTAGGGACACCGACACAACTATTAATGGGAAGAAGAACGCGTGGAATTCTACCAATATCGCCAACTTTATTAGATCCCTGTTTTCCATCAGTAAAACAAGAACTAAAACAAAAACAATCAAAACAGGAACAAAATTACAATAGGACAGCAAAAGCATTACCTGAACTAGTACCGGGAGATACTGTCAGGATACAGACAGAAGGAAAACCATCAAAACCAGGGATAGTTATAGACAAAGCTGACACACCAAGGTCATATATTGTCAAATCTGAAGAAGGAGAATACAGGAGGAATAGAGGTGACTTATTAAAAACTGAAGCTTGTCACAGTGAAAAACCTAAAATTAATGTGGATATTAATACCAAATAGATACAAGTCCTGTGAAACCTGATACTGCTAATTCAAATGGATCTTACCAGACAAGAAGTGGTAGAACTGTAAAACAACCTAAACGTTATGAGTGATTGTGAAATCAAGGGTTGATGGTAAAGATCTAACCCCAACGGTAGGCTAAGTGCTAGTAACCTCTGGCCTCAATGAATGTATATAAATTGTATAATTCTTTGTGTATTCAATATATAACTTGTATTAAAAAAACTGCTAAATTGGTTAAATTCTATGTTAAACAAATTTATGAATAGTTTTGGCCTTAACTCATTTGGACTATTTAATTATTAAAATTCTTTTAAATCTGTTAGATTTATCTTAAGAGGAAGGTGTTATGATATTGGACATGTGTTTCATATTAGAATTTTAACAACCTATTCTTATCAGCATCTGAAGTTAACCTCCCATGAACTCTAAATATAAACATTAGATACTGTAACAGAAACTTATCAATCTTCTAATTATACTTGTCAACTCTGTCATGGTAAAGTTAACATTATATGTATTCTCATGCAGTCAGCTGTTCTTGGTCACTTTACATAATGTACATAGTGTAGTTTAGACGTATATTAAACTAGCTTAGTTTTATATTGTCTTATATTATTATTCAATATAATAATATTACAACAATGCTTTCAAAACGAGCGAATAAATCAGTGTTAGAATGGAAACCAATCAATGAAAGACTGTTGTATGTTCGATTGTACACTTCCACACTGAAAATAAGCATTATAGTAGCATATGCACCAACAAACGATAGCAAAGAAGAGAAAAAAGAACTATTTATTGAACATATGCAAGAGGTGATTAACAGCATTCCCAAACACGATATCTTGCTAGTGATCGGTGACCTAAATGCAAAGGTTGGAAGTGACAACAAAGGCCATGAAAGTGTAATGGGAAAACATGGAATAGGAGCCAGAAACGAAAATGGAGAAAATCTAGTGGAATTTTGTGAAATAAACAACTTAGTTATAACCGGCACCATCTTTCCACATAAAACACGACACAAAGTTACATGGATATCACCAAATGGAAGGACAGAAAACCAAATTGACCACATGCTTATTTCCAAACAACACAGAACATCATGTTTGGACACAAGATCAATGAGAGGAGCAGATGCAAGCAGTGACCATGAGCTCATACGTTGTAAGATCAGAATCAAACTCAAGGCATTTAAGAAACAAACTGAAAATCGAAGAATCAAATTTGACACCACCAAGCTACAACAGCCTGAGAGTAAGAGAGCATTCTCCATCGCACTTAAAAACAGATTCCAGGTACTAGAGCACATGGAAGCAGTTGAGGATATCTGGGAAACAATGGAAAAGGGCTATATCGAAACTTCAAAGAACATTCTCGGAGTAAAGAAAAGAGGACATAAACCATGGATAAGTAAAGAGTCCTGGAAACTTGTTGATGAACGAAAACAAGTAAAACAGCAACTAAACAACAGCAGATCCGAAAGATTGAAAGAGAACCTAAGATCAAAATATAGTAGAATAGACAAAGAGGTAAAGTCCAACATTCGAAAAGATAGAAGAAATTGGACAGAAGACCTAATAGAAGAGGCAGAAACAGCAGCCAATAGTGGTCATATGAAAACAGTTTACAAAGTTACACGGGTGCTAAGTAATGAGAAGAGAACAGAAACGTCAAAAATAAAAGACAGAGATGGGAACATTCTGAGCAGCCAGACTGAAATAAAGAACAGATGGAAAGAGCATTTCAGCAATGTCCTGAATCGACCTCAACCAGACGATCCATTAATAGCAGAAAATGACGACAACCTGATAGATGAGATAAACACAGGTGTCATAGAGAAAGATGAAATTATAAATGCAATGAAAAAGCTTAAGAATGGAAAATCAGGAGGAATTGATGGTATAACAACTGAAATTCTAAAGGCAGATTTGACAACAACTGTAAAGTATCTCGAAAAACTGTTTACAGCCATATGGAACAAAGAAACAATACCAGATGACTGGAACAAAGGATTGATTGTAAAAATCCCGAAAAAGGGCGACAAGTCAATATGCGACAATTACAGAGGCATAACCCTACTATCATTGCCAAGCAAGATCTTCTCCAGAGTGATCATTCAAAGAATACAAAATGGAATAGATGACAAACTGCGAGAAGAACAAGCTGGATTCAGAAAGGGGAGAAATACCACTGAACAACTGTTTACACTTAGAAACATTCTTGAACAGTGTAATGAATGGAATGCACCACTATTCATCAACTTCGTCGACTTTGAAAAGGCGTTCGACTCAATTCACAGAGACAGCCTATGGTCCATCATGAAACACTATGGCATACCAGAAAAATTAATCAAGATGATAAAGCTGCTTTATGACACCTTCCAGTGTTCTGTAATAGTTGATGGTGAGGAAACAGAGTGGTTCAGAGTAACAACTGGTGTGAAACAAGGCTGCACTATGTCCGGATTCCTATTCCTACTCGTCATCGACTACATCATGAAGAAGACAACCGAAAGGGAACCAACTGGATTAAGGTGGAAGTTTACAACTAAACTTGAAGACTTAGATTTTGCCGACGATCTGGCACTCCTGTCATCAAAATACCAAGACATTCAAAGCAAAACTCAAAAACTACATGAAAATGCAAAGCAGGTCGGCCTTAAAATAAACTCCAGTAAAACTAAAGTAATGAGGCTCAACACCACCATACAAGACCCAGTAAAAATAGGCGATCAACAAATAGAAGATGTAGAGACTTTCACTTATTTAGGGGGCATTGTAACAACAGAAGGAGGGTGCGATCAGGATATAAACAGTAGATTAGGAAAAGCAAAACAACAGTTTAGACGATTAAAGAAGATTTGGACCACCTCAAAATTTTCAATCCAAACAAAGATACGATTGTTTAACAGCTTGGTTGTATCAGTACTCACCTACGGAAGCGAAACTTGGAAAACCACAGAAAGAGACAAGAAAAAGCTGGACACATTTCAAAACAGGTGCTTGAGAAACATACTTCGAGTCAGATGGCCAGATAAAATAACAAATAAAGAGCTCCATGAAAGAACAAATACTAAAAACATCAGTGCAACCATAATGATCAGAAAGTGGAAATGGATTGGGCATATCCTCCGATTCAACAGCAGTAAGAGGATATGCACAACAGCCCTTACATGGCATCCGGAGGGCAGAAGGAAAGTAGGTCGGCCAAAAACAACATGGAGGAGAGCAACAGAGCAGGAAAGAGACCAACTGGGATGGACCACATGGGCACAGGCAAGAGTAGCAGCAAAAGACCGGCCAAATTGGAAGAGGTGTATCGGGACCTTATGTGCCAATGGGCACGAAGAGGATAGGTGAGGTGAGAGTTAGTGGCAGTGGTGATTTTTTAAATTAAAATCTTAAAATCAAAGTTTTTAAGTCTATGTTTACTCACTTTAATGACTTCCTTACAAAAGTCTGGTTTTTCTGTTTCTCTATTTTTCACTGTACCAACAACTTCATAGCAGCCTTCTTTTGGAGCAGCAACAAATGAGCTTGATGTAGATCTAGCATCATCTTCCTCCTCAGGCTCCTCAAGTGATGCACCAACAACACATCTTGATAGAAACTAAAATCAAAATTTAAGGTACAGGATGTAAGTGCAATTTAAATTAGCACAAAACAGCCATTAAAACATCTAATATAAATTTACAGAAAATAGCCTATTAGATCATCTACAGAATTTGTTTTCTGTGATGTAACATATACAGATATCCGATACCGAGTCTGGGATTATGAATGTAATTACTGTCAGATTGGGTCTGTTTGTGATAGTGAATAATGCTTTATTTCTACAGAAAACTAAATAAATCTGAATAAAAATTGATATTATTGACTAACTTGTACCTACTAACCCAGTCGTAACAGGAAATATGTATGCGCATTCGTGATTAGCGTAGAATAGTTCTGCACAGAGCAAAACATTGGCATTATGTGGTTTTACTGTGTTGAAAAACCAGGCAAATTGCGGACCCTGTTGCGCATATGACATGAAATGTTGTCAATGACATCATTTCTGGTGTAAAAATTGTCAATTTTGATATGTAAAATCCCCACAGTGACATTTTCATTTCTACAGAAATTATTTCTGACAATTACAGATACGCATACAGATTTTCAGCTTCGACTATGCACAAGTGAATAATATCAATTTTATTCAGGTTTATTTGATTTTATATGGAAAGAAAGCATAATTAACTGTCACAGGCAGTATCTTCATGGCAACTGAATCAGCACAACATTCAAAGAGCGACCTCGCCAATTGATTCTGGAATATGGAGTAATGTAAACATGCAAGTATAGTGACAGGCTAGTTAAATAACGCCAATAAAATCAAGAATTGTCAACTTTTGGATTTGAGTATATTTGTTTGGTTCTTCTCTATTATAAATATTTGTCAGAGTTATGATAGATTTCTATTTCCATATGTGTAATTTTCAGGGTATTTCCCGGTCATTTCCTACTTCACTACAATGCATTATGTAAGTAAAATTGATCCCCACATAACAAACAAATAAATAAATACCAATGGAACAAAAACGCGTGGTAAATGCACCAAACACAAACAAATAACTGCGACGATATCAGGCTTTAGATATAAACGACCTGTGATGAAGTTGGTGTGTTTGTAAACACATCGGTGTTAGAAATTAAGTTACTACAAACAATGACAGAAATGTGACAACTATATTACTTCACTATACAATTACCTTTGCAACATTTTTACCCTGGTACTGATCTACGTGGTTAACAAATATCCGTTTTGTTTTGGGTTTTTCGGCATCATCCTGACTGCTCGCCATTTTCACGCTGTATGTCTGTTGCTATGGGAGGCGCTAAGGGACATAACTCCAACAATGAATTGCGCCGTCAACCTCGTTCCCGTGTATATCCTATATCATAACCGAGTAGTCTAGCTCGATAATACACGTGTATGTATGATATTGGTATACAATGTATATTTTTTTCTAAAACTTATGGCACGTTTGTAAAATAAATTAAAAGTGTGTTTAAGTTATTATTGTGATTCTTCCTTTAAGTATAAAAATCAAAATAAATGTTTATTTTTTAAACTGATGATAAATTTGAATATTTAATATTTGTTTTAAAATTAAAATTATTATTAGCATTATTAGATAGTAAATAAATATTTCAGACTTTAAAAAAATAAATATTTATTTTGATTTAATTTTGATTTTAGATGAAACTTTGCTCTATTTTGTGAATGAATACAAATATGCCGACTTTCATTTACCATATTTCATATTTAATGATTATAATGTATCCACTTCTCCATTTTTGTTTTTAAATCACCTCTAAGCATAATTTAGGTATGGTCAAAAGACCATAAATATTGTTCCTGTTTTCTAAATGGACAAATACCTAAAAAATTAATATCACTGTGGACCTCTAACATCAACAGATTACAAAATTCATATATAGACATGGAAGATATGGAGTAGATATGATATTGGGATGAACAGACAGATGGACAGGTTGATTTATATAAACTTTGCCTACCCCTAACTTTGCTTGAATCTGGAGGTATAATAAGTGTTTGAGGGACCTGGATACACCAAGTCACTTGCTTTGTGAATAATTCAACTAAGAAATTTCTGCTACTTGCAAGTTTTTACTAATACATGTATTTTAAAAGATTTTTAGAAAGGGGGTATACATTTGTATTTCCACGATATGTTTAATGTTATTACCAGTAATATGAGGAAATGTTGATAGTAGAACTCTCTATGGAAATGTATTAATTAGTAATACCTATGCTAGTATATATACTCATAAACTTGTATAATGGGCACCTGGCACTAGTAAAGTAGTGGTAATGCACATTATTGTATGTATACCACTCTACCTCTTTAATTTACCACCTCTATTATGGTATGTTTGAGTGGATAAAAGTAAACCAAAATAATTAATAGCTCGGAAAATTGCCATTTATGCTGTACAAAATGACTTTTAACTATTTTCATTCTTATGTATAAATGTTGATCTAAAGATGCATTTTCTCACACCTGTGACATGGAAATATCTTGTTTCTACCATTGTGGGATTTCCTTGTCTCATGCTAGGGTGGGATCACTTTTCCCCAACGTCACAATCACTTACCCATGCTTAATTGATGACATCCTATTCATTTTACACGAGAACATCAACAAGAGGCCCAAAAGGGCCTGTAACGCTCACCTGGATCTATTGGACTTCTGTGATAGTTGAAATTGACTTACTGATTTCAGAGAAGTCATTTAAGTAATGTTTACAGAGGCACGAAGAAACACACTGCAACACAACAACCTCAGTTGGCCTTTGGACGGGTGAGCTGAAAACATACCATCTCATTTAAACCATAAACCAAGTTGATGACCAAACTTTTAATTTCTATGTTTCAAATTTGAACGAAATCAGTCAATAAAATAAAATAAATCTGAAATGGAATATTATGCGCTTTGGCTATTTATAGTAATGGCAACCATCTTGGAAATGGAACGGCAACACCAAACAAAAATTTTACTCCTTACCACTCAAGGACATTCCACATAGAATTTGGTTGAAATTGGCCCAGCAGTTTCAGAGGAGAAGATTTTCAAAGAATCATGCTAAAAAATACACCTAATTTGCATATTCCGCTAATATCGTAGCAACGAAAAAATTTGCGGAAAAACCCGTTTTATATGTTAAATGGCCAGACATCTACTTTCTATATTTCAAATTTGAACGAAATCGGCTCACAAATAAATCTGAAACAACAAATTATGTGTTTTTGCTATTTATAGTAACAGCAGCCATCTTGGATATGGGGCAACAAAACCGAACAAATTTTTACTCATTACCACCCAAGGACCTTCCACAACAAATTTGGTTCAAATTGGCCAAGCAGTTTCAGAGAAGAAGATTTTCAAAGAATCATGCTAAAAATACACCTAATTTGCATATTCTGCTAATATCGTAGCAACGAAAATTTTTATGGAAAACCCCATTTTATATGTTAAATGGCCAGAAATCTACTTTCTATATTTCAAATTTGAACGAAATCGGCCAACAAATAAATCTGAAACAACAAATTATGTGTTTTTGCTATTTATAGTAACAGCAGCCATCTTGGATATGGGGCGGCTAAACCGAACAAAATTTTACTCATTACCACCCAAGGACCTTCCACAACAAATTTGGTTCAAATTGGCCCAGCAGAAGAAGATTTTCAAAGAATCATGCTAAAAATACACCTAATTTGCATATTCTGCTAATATCGTAGGAACGACAATTTTTACGGAAAAACCCGTTTTATATGTTAAATGGCCAGAAATCTACTTTCTATATTTCAAATTTGAATGAAATCGGCCAACAAAAAATTCTGAAACAACAAATTATGTGTTTTTGCTATTTATAGTAAAGCAGCCATCTTGGATAAGGGGCGGCTAAACCGAACACAATTTTTACTCATTACCACCCAAGGACCTTCCACAACAAATTTGGTTCAAATTGGCCCAGCAGTTTCAGAGAAGAAGATTTTCAAAGAATCATGCTAAAAATACACCTAATTTGCATATTCCGCTAATATCGTAGCAACGAGAATTTTTACGGAAAAACCCGTTTTATATGTTAAATGGCCAAACATCTACTTTCTATATTTCAAATTTGAACGAAATCGGCCAACAAAAAATTCTGAAACAACAAATTATGTGTTTTTGCTATTTATAGTAACAGCAGCCATCTTGGATAAGGGGCGGCAACACCGAACACAATTTTTACTCATTACCACCCAAGGACCTTCCACACCAAATTTGGTTCAAATTGGCCCAGTAGTTTCAGAGGAGAAGATTAAAGTTTACAGACGGACGGACTGACGGACGCTTTATCATGCCATAAGCTCACATGGCTTCGCCAGGTGAGCTAAAAATCAATAATGTCATTCTAAGAAGACAAGGATGGTGGCATTGAAACCAAACATTCAATGCAAATCTTTAACAAATCTTGTATTTATGTTGTAAATGAGCGAGAAAAAGAATCCTACACCGGTAACAGTGTAAGACAGGGATATCTTGCATTATCCAAGAGAAATAATGAATTAAGATGCTGTGGCCCTGCCTTAGGTCTGTCATATATTCCAAGTGGAAATTAAGTATTAGGGATTACTACCCACTGGAGACGATAGTGATAAAAATTACAAGCCTAAGAGATGGCCACCAACTAAGTTGCTTCACTATTATCATACAGTGAGGCCGACATATGTTGGCATATACATATACACTGTATAAGGGCATGTGTCAGCCTCATTGTATACCAATGAAAGTGATAGTCCCACACAAATGTTAAGGTATATCATGTAGTGCACTGGTGAACCCCATTCCTGGCAATTATCTTATATTGTATTCTATCTGGCGATTGGAAAATGACTAAAGAATCGCACTTGACTCTACTAAATTACACAACAATAAAACCAATACATGTACATAAATATTTAACAATATTAATTTACGTAAACATGTACATTAAATTTTTGAATGAAAAATCTATGCAAACATCTTTAATGAATATTTTGTTTTTTATTGAGTATTAATTAACTTAAATATAAATATAACAATCTTAAAAAGCAATTACAAATTCACAGCTGTGTTAAACAATACAAGTACAAAATTAGTATTGAAACAGTTTTAATTTTTATGTCTGTAAAAGGTCAGTAACACTCATGTACATATCTGGATTTAGTATTTTATTTCTTTGGTTTATAGATCCAGAATACAGTTGACTATGTTTTTATACAATCATGGATTTTGAGTGAATAAATATAGTTTTATTATATTTATACTAAAATATTCAATTTCCATTCAATACATTCATTCTCTCTCTCTCTCTCCTTCTGCAAAAAAACAAAGCACCTATCTATCTGCCTGCAAATAAACAAAGCACCCTTTCTGTCTCTCTCTCCCCTGCAAAAAAACAAAGCACCTCTATCTCTCTGTGTGAACCCCCCCCCCCCCCCCAAAAAAAAATAAACAAAGCACCAATTATCATTGTATATGTACAACTAATTTCAATACAAACCATCATAGAAGATACTTCCATCAAACATTTCAAAAATTTATGATCGATTCATAAAAATTCAAATTAAATACAAACAAACAGGATCACAGATATGAACAGCAATGTGAACCTTGGAATATAAGAATAAATTAATCACTGAAATATATCACAACTAAATAAAATCTGGAATGTGATTATGAACATGTATATATAACATTTTTATAAAATGACAACCTAATTGTCTCTGCTTAATGAGTTTCATTGACATCAAAGTTTTCTGTTTGCCATTATGATTGCCATTACTTTACATATACAGTAGCTTCTTAATTCAACTGTAACTCTCTTTTAATAGTGGAGTGGGGTAAGGGTGTTTTACACCACAATCAAGATTCTTTCACTTATATTGAGGACATCAGTTCAGAGATGTTTGGGGATACCAGAGTAACAGGAAAAAGCCATTGACTTTTGGAAAACAAAACTACAAACTTGCTCACACCAGGATCTGCCCGAGTGGGATTCAAACCTAAGTATCAGTAGGCACATGTGGTCTGTAAGAAGCCCACTTTAAAGAGATTATTCTCTCATAAAAAGCTATTTAATGCATTGTATTTGGCATATTTGGCACATTCCTGCATGTTTTACATCTTAAATGTTTGTGACAGAAATGTCAACAAAGGCGTAATAATAAATTAATGATCTGGAAAGAAAACATGGAGAAACTTTGTTGCCAATTTAAGTAATATGTTTTATGTTAAGCAAGTCAAATAAGGTCATGATTCTTGTAAGGTCACATCATTACCATGCAAAAAGAATGGCAAATTAACAAGACTGGAGTCCTATATTAACGCATGTGTATATAGTGGACATTGCTTTTTTAACCATACTATTTCGAAAGAATGAAGTATTTTTGATGACGAAGAAAGGGAAACAAAAACAACAATTTGTCAAATGCACATCAATTTCAATTGTACCCAGAATTTATTTCATAGTTACAAGTATCCAGAAAAATCTGGAAACTTCTCTAAGTACCAGTAATACATGTACTACAGTAATCTGGATTAATCTTGTTAACCATGTCTAAAGTTGACAATACTGTATTTTATCTATATACTGCATCCCAGTAAATAACATAACACTTATACACCGTCTTTATGATCATTGTCTGGTAAATGTTTTATTTTATCACAGATAAGCTTAGTTTTATATAATTCTACCGATATGGCTCACTTCCACTTCCCAATCTAAAATTACAAAGAAACATTTAAATGTCAATAATCTGCTTAATGATAAACAAAGAAAAACAAAGAGGGAAATCCAGTGAAACTTGAAAACAAAGCCAAGGAATATTTCACTTTTTTGTAAATATGTAATTAGTTTTACATTTACAGCAAAAAACTTGAATTGTTTAACATCAAATTAACTTTGATACTAATCCCCTAGTAATGGAGTATTGTGTAATACTTGTATACAGTGTGTGGGTTAAAAAACATGATCTAAAGTTGTTAAAGTGCTGACAGAAATATTTCACTCAAATAAACAAACAGCAAACTGTCAAATTTGGTTTGCCAGCTACAAAGCACGAACTTGTCCAAGATGTTACCATAATAAATACATATTATATACGCAGTGTGTATGTACAACACTCAGTATCAGGTCGAGTCCTTTTTTCGTAGCAGTATCACTACGAGTCGCGCTTGTGCGACGAGTAGTGATACAGCTACGAAAAAAGGACGAGACCTGATACGAAGGGTTGTACATACACACTGTGTATATAATATTTTTATCTAACATTTCCAATTAGGTTATTTAAATAATGAAAAAAAACAATACTTTATGTGAAAAAATTACATTTTACCACAGAAAACCACTGAACTATGTTTTGACCGACAAATCCAAGACTCCCTGACGACGTAACAATGAGAAAGTGCACGTGCGCTTTACCACCAATGTTGTTTCACCACAGTGTGGTGATACAAGATTCTGTATCATACGTGTTCGATAAAAATTGTATTTCGTCAAATCAGATAGAAAAACTAGTCTAATGTTAGATAAACTCTTGTATCAAGTTTTATGAAAAGGTGCACCAACAACGCATATCAAAATTGTTTTCAAATTATCATGAAAAATGCAAGGCGGCAATAAAATTAATTTTTATAAATATTGTAATATAAGAAATAAGGTAATTTTCCAATGTCTTTATGAACTTGCAAAGTATAATGGGCTGTCTCAAATTTTTGCACAAAAAGGCTTCGCCTTCAATGTGAGCAAGCCCATTATACTTTGCAAGTCCATAAAGACATTAGAAAATTACCTTATTTCTTAAGTACAGAAGATATACAGAATACTTACAGAACCAGATAATGCATCTCTAGCATATTGAGCTTCTTTTGAGTGAGGTGTTAATTTACTGGTATAGGCCTCTAAGCCTCCTCTGTCCTTCATAGAAACAAATGTCTGTAAAGGAGAAACTAAAGTGTCAAAACAAAAGTGATTATGAGAAAACAGAGTATGAAGTACTGATAAAAATAAAGCAGACAGCCTTTTTAAAACATTCCTGGTACAAAAAATCAAGACAGACATTCACTCTGAGCTTTAGGAAACACTTTAATGATTTTTGCAAATAATGATGCAGCATTTTGTATTTAGGCAGTAAGTTATGGGGTTGTGGAAGAAACTGGGGTGTCTAACCAACCAGCTTAACACATGAACTTCTCACACAAGGAAGGGTCCAGAGTGGGATTCAATTCCATCCTAAGTGGTGAGAGGCGTTGAGATCTGTAAGCACGCTGTTTAGACCACTCTTTCACACAATGAGGTAAAGTGCTTAATGAAGTGTTAAAAAAGAGGCAAAATATTGTCCATCAAACAATACATCTGAAAACTTCCAATTTACCCTGGATGGTGT
The DNA here is from genome assembly GCA_021292105.1 of Anadara kagoshimensis. Taxonomy (NCBI): domain Eukaryota; kingdom Metazoa; phylum Mollusca; class Bivalvia; order Arcoida; family Arcidae; genus Anadara; species Anadara kagoshimensis. The sequence continues at coordinate 6,221,581 of CM037858.1, read as the reverse complement.
TTATTGTTTTTTTTTTTTTTTTTTTTTTTTTTTTTTTTTTTTTTGAAGGGTGTTATACGAACCAGTCAAGATATTGTCACTTATACTGTAAACGTATTTAATTTTGCATGTATTTATTTTCGAGGTATACAAAATTTAGACATATCCGTATTCTTTAATTTTCACATTTTTTTTAATATGCACTATAACACAATAAGCATAATACAATTTCCGCTCGGTATAAATTTTTGCGCAAAACAAATGACCACGAAATAAACGAAAATTAGTACACCGCAAAAATATATATGTTTACAGTATCTAGGCAACGGGAGACACTGATCTGTAAGCACATGCTTTGGACCACTCTGCCACCATGGCAACTTGTGTATCATTATCAGTAACATTTTAATATTCTCCAATACTTACATCAACAGCAACTTCGTGACATTTCATTTTTTTGGATAATGTAAGTCTTTTATCTGCATTTTCTACCATTCTGAGGTACTTTGCCAGTATCTGTATAGAAACACATACGTATCATTTACTAGAAATAATCTTGACTAAATAACAAACTTAACAATATACAAGGTAAAATCCGAATGCCCAATTTACTACAAGTATATTGTATAAAAATAGAGTAATGGACTGAATATTATTTAATGGATTATTTAAGTTTATCAACCAAAAATATTCTTCCCATAACAAGTAAGGAACAATATTTGACAAAATTTACTTTACTCTTAACTTTATTAGACATCGTTAGTAAGCCTAAGGTTGTACGCCAAAAGGATAAGTCTTCTGCTTTTTGCAACAGTTTTATTTGTGGGACACACCTCTTAAAATGCTACCAAAAGAAACAGTTAAAATTGACCACAACATGATCACCAGAGACCCTTATTTCATGGTCCAAATAGCATGCTCGTAAACACACGTCATAACTTTCTCAAACACAAGTATAGTGAATCACCATTTAAACAGATGATAATAGGATTATACAATGTGATATATCTGTACTTACATCTATTGGAGCACCTGTTAAATTTAATATCTCACAAACTTTATCAAAACCTATAACTGCTCGAAGCTTAGTTCCACCAAACCAACCCTTAAATCAAAAGATACAAGTCATAAACCAGCTGATCAAAATTAAGTCATCTATTGTACAGATATCTATCATAGTTTAGAAAAATAAACATCTAGAGATTGTTCACATACAACAAGTAGTGAAAAAATAGAGGACTGACCACTACAGACAGGTGACCACTCTACTGAGGTGAGTGAGACTCCATATACGCTTGAAGTCTAGTTCTACTAAACTAACCTTTAAATCAAAATCAGCCAATCTAAAAAAGTCATTTATTGTACAGACATTTGTCATACTTTAGAAATATAAACCTCTACAGCAGTTGTTTATATAGTAAACAAATAAGGGACTAACCCAGCCTGGCCGTTGGAGACAGGTGACCACTTTACAGAGATGACTGCTATTCCATATACTGTATATATACATGTAGGAAAAAATTGTGAAGTTCAAGGTTTTTACATGAAAACTATAGGAGTGAACTTCACAAAATAGGAACCCATCTTCTATAACCTCCCACCCGGCATTTACTATACTATAAGCCAAATTTACAGTGTGTGCAACTCACTTACAGTTTTCCCTTTTCCTTACATACATCCCTATAAACTAAATTTTCCCTATTCCTTACATACATCCCTATAAACTAAATTTTAAATGCTTATAATGAGTACACTAAATAGAAAAGTTGACATAAATCACAATTTGCTTCAAAAACATTTGCTCTGTATATACAGGACAGATGGGGTGAAAAAGACTGGTGGGAGGCCCGAGATAAAAACACTTAGCTCTCTAACCATTTGTCCAGTAACCTAAATACTCTATGTTGTCAGTTAAGTTAACTACATGTAAGACAGAAATATTGGGAAATCATATAAGCTTACTTTTGCAGTAAGAAGTTCTTCTACACCTGCCCACTGTTTTAATCTTGACCGTGCATTTAAGGCTGTCCATAAATACTGCTTATCATTGAGCTGTAAAGACAAATTAATTGATACTGTCAAAATCATATTTACTATTGTTCTATTGTTATTGAATCTAAAATATAAAAGGCCAATTAAATGTCAAAAATAAGTGTTCTACAGCCCTCTGGTTTTGCTCTACATACCAAAAATTAGTCGTTTTTTAAACACTGCACGTATGCCCTCTCTTTATTCTTGCCTCATATGCAACATTAGAGCATTGCATGAAGGGTAATTATAATACATACACATGTACATGAGTATGAGTAAAATCCGAACCGCAAACCTGTAAGACAATCTTGTTTTTACCCGTGTGATAATAATGAGTATGCAGGTCAACCAGGTGTGATGGACACCTACCTGAGGTACACTTAGGTATATATACAACACATTGGTTTTTTCTGTTATAAAAAACGACAAAAGTTTCGGTATATACCTGTTTTGTAATTCAAGTTCAAATCAGCAAACCTTATAGTTTTGGTAGGTGATATGATTATATTTACAGGAATATCAAAGTACTATTAAATATTACAATAGAAGATAAATCGACTATCTAAGTTACCTGGAACAATAGTAATTATTATACCTCACATATATTAAAATACTTTTCATTGGATGTTTTCCAATCACATGACATGTAACAAATGAGATATTTCCCACAGAATCACTGTCAGCGTGCGACAACCTCTCACTGCCATGTGATAACCTCTCACAGCCATGTGATAATACTATTATCACCCGATGATAACCCGGTACAAGGGAAATAACTCGTACAACTGGACCGTGTTGTCATTTTTGTAAACAATAACAATGGCGGCCAGTCGTTTTTTGTAGTTCGTTGAAAGCGGACTTGGAGTTAATTATGCATGACAAAGATGCAGAAAACACAAAAAAAGGGGCACCCAAGCTTTAGTTAAAATACTAAAAATGCATTTGATGGAAACAGAAACAGAGGTAAACCTAGATTCTGCGGAATATAAAGTATGTAGACGAGTGCCAGTAAAGGATAGTTGAAAGTGTAAACTGGCTGCATTTTATTTAATTTAAAATTTATATATAGTTTGTGTCATTTTACATGGTAAGCTTTGTTTCGGTATAATAGTATAATTTGCCCTCTAGGTATGTGGTCATCCAGAATTGTCACCCTTCTGTCGGGTGACAATTCTGGATGTCCACATACCTAGAGGGTAATTATTGTATATTATTTACCTATCTAAGTCACCTGGAACAATGGTAATTATTTACCTATCTAAGTTACCCGGAACAATAGTAATTGTTTACCTAACTATTCAATGGTTTATTAATTTTTTCTAAAATAAGTTCTAATTTTATGAATTTCGGAAATGAAACTTTAACCTTCAATACAAAATCATAACTGTGGTTTTAAAATATCCTAATGTGTGTTATTTTATATGTCAAGAAGTTTCTAAATGACCTGAATGTGATAAAGCATTCAGAGCTATAATTGCTGGTATTATCCTTATCTACTGCTATAACTTTTGAGACAATGGGGCTTGCCCTTGTACCATGTGGTGCCCCCAACATTTGTGCAGAACAATTATTTCCATGGGATATGGAATGATATGAGTTCAAGTTTTTCTAAAAAAAAAAACAGTCTTATTCTGGGTATTCCCAACATAAGGGGCGCTGATAAAACAAAATAAATTTCTGCATATTTGTGTACTAAATACACTATAACACACTTAAAAAAAAATATTATGTTATTTTGGTGGTCATTTTGTCTGCCATAATGGAAATGGCTGCTATATTGGATTGGCCCCACCATATCTGAAAATAATCTCCAGGTCATGAACAATAATCATGCCAAATTTCATGCTTTTAACAAAACAAAAAAAAACCCAATTTTTTCACAATTCTGCTGAACTAGATCATGTGGTAAAGCAGAAACCCTATTTGCTATGTTGTCTCTAATCAGAAACAAGTTGGAGATATACATAACTAATCTTATTGATAACAGATTTTGTTCATTAACCATACAAACCTGATGTTGCTTTCTGATGGCTAATGGACTCGCTAAGGAATTCTGAAAAATACAGTAAATTCAAAGATGAAAACAGTTCTTGCCTAACAACCAAAGATATAGGGACTTAAATAACTTATGTATAAATCTTTTGGGGGCCTTACAGAAGATTAGACTAGAGTCATAGCTGCAGCTGATTTCTGATCAACAAGAAAAAGAACAAGTTATAACTAGAATGGGATGCCATTTCAAAAGTGTTCCCAAAATGAACCGCAACTGGGGAATCCAAGTTTCCCAATCACATGAATGATCAAAATATAAATAGCCATTGGCACATATACTCCATCCAAACATTGTTCATGTAAAGTCACACAAAGATCTGTTAAAAATGTTTTTGAGAAAGTTGGCAGACAAAATTTTGGCAGAAATGGAGTAAACATATTATTGACACATTTTTTGTATTTGTTTATCCATACAAGTAATGAAATATTCTCTCAACAAGCCTTGAATATTGACAAGATGGTTAAGGCTTAGTGAAAAGTCATCTCAACAAGCATTGGATAGCTGGTTAGGATCTAATGCTTTATTCTCACTCTCATCAAACCTTGGATATTGACAATTTACTCAAGACCTAGTGCAATAGAAGAAGCCAAGCTACTTTTGCTGAGTTTTATATTGCTATTATTTTGCAGTGATGACAGTATAATTTACAAACCTCTCCTAAATGTGGATGATAAAAACAGCAGTAGTAAAGTGTGGTGATGACAGGCATGTTGATAATGGATGCTTTACGTGGAAAGTTTTTGAATATTGGAGTTTTGCCTTCTTTTTCGGCTGCATTGTCAGCATCCTATAATACAAATCACAAAATAAAACTGAAGCAGATATATCTACACCATACATTATGATATACAGTTAATCTAGGTATAAGCTGAAAGACACAACTCCAAAGGTTAATACGTCTTTATACAGATGTAGAGGTGTTGTAGTTTCATATACATGTAGATTGAAATATGTCTTTTAATTCACCACACAGTGAATAGTGAATATGAATTTTCTTTTTTCGTTTGTTCATTGGTCCTTCCATTCAGTATTTCATCATGTAAATTGAGACTTTCCACACACAGTTTGAATTAAATTGTTATACCAAGGGAAATAACTCTGGTAAAGGAAAATAACATATATTTGGAAGTAATAATTAAATTTTTAAAAAAATTATATATACACGAACAATGTTATAGTTGTATTGTTGACATTCTTTAAAACTTACCTCTATTGGTCTCTGTCTTTCCAGTAGAGATATCTGTTCATGTATAAGAGAAGATTCTTGCTGTAATGGAGGCTCAGCCATAAAATGTGCTCTGTAATATAAAGAAATAAATGTTAAAATCTGACAATTAATTTTGGTAAAAATTTCTACAAGAACAGTGTTGTAAGAGAAATAACCTAGCTATTCTGCACATCATTAACCTAATACATATTGGTTCTGTTTTGTACAGTTTTCAGTTTTAGTGGCTAGTACTCTTACTAAATACAAGGTGCTCTAAGTGACAAAAGCTGTCAGAATTACAGCAACTCATACATAAATTTCAGACACTTATGACATAAACACTTCTGTACTATGTACAGGTAATCCTAGGATTAAGCTTACCTTCTACAGCTATCTAGATTCCTTATTTTACTCAATGGATCTGCTATGAAAGTAGCTTGTTTATATTTCAGCATCTGAAATTGTAATACATAGTTCATTTATGTAAACTAGAACATAGTGCATTTATGTAAAATACTAAAGTTAGTATAGTTTCCATTTTCTGACAAAAAGTTACACAGCATAAACAATAAAGCAGCATATAATTTTTTACATATATACAGTCGACTCTCGTTAATTCGAAATCGGTTGAATCGAAATTTCGCTTAAATCGAAATGATACAAATGGTCCTGTCAGATCCCTATGTATTTCTATGTAAATTTGTATGTTTAATTCGAAATTTGCTTAATTCGAAGTGAATTTTCAATCCAAATTACGAAATATAACGAAATTTCCAATGTTTAAATCGAAATCAATTTTCAGTCCAATCTAATACGAAATATAATAAAGTTTTAATCGAAATATACTTTCCTTGTTTATACTTTTGAATGTTTATACAACAAGCGGCAAAATAAAAAAATACACAAAAATATTCTATCTTAAACTTGAACAATACCTGAAATAATTAATCCATCTCTTATTTAAAATGTGTTTACAGTAACAGAATGACCGCTTACTCGGAAGATTCATTTCCGACTAAAAATACCCATAAAAAGAAAGTCGGCATCTTGTGCTATTTTCACGATTTTCAATTTGTACTCGACATACCGGTCATTAGTAAAATGTCAGTCAGTAAGAGGAGAAATTTCATTGGTTTAAACTTAAAGAGTGGGCGGTCTTCTATTCCACAGAATACCCAAAGCTAATCGACACGCCAAAACTTCTTTGATCTATCAAGGCCAATTGTTTACACCATTCAGCTACTGTCTGGAAGGTGTTAATTACAGGTGTGTGACATGACAAACTGTGATTTTAAAAATCACCAAAGTCAGACGCTTAGAATTACGGATGAAGAAATTATGATTATGAACAAAATTTAATGAATTTTGACAGGAGTTACTAGTATAGCTAGATCTAGATCGGTCGTAGGGAAAAGGTGTAAATTGTTAAAAAATCTTGATAAAACAATTCTTCAATTGAGAATCGCTAGCGCTGGGGAAACTTCAATGGAACCTTGTAAGTTACGGTGAAGTTTTTTCAAGACGCCATAATCCGTGTTTAACGGAAAATCTCAATGGAATCTTGTAAGTTACAGTGCATTTTCCGACTTACTTATTTATTGCTTACAGAATGTGGTCAAACTTTAGTTTGTTAAGCTTTACATTAACATAGAAAAATTCCAAATGATTTTTAATCGTAAGCGATACACCATAATATGTAACAGCATACACGTGACATCAATGGAGGAGTGCTTTACTATTAGAGTTATCTCCCGTTGTCATCATTCTGAAGTGTCCGTCAGCGATCAAAACGGTTAATTCGAAATTCGGATAAATCAAATTTTTTCATCCAATCCCTTCAATTTCGACTGTACATGCATATACATCAGTGTTTCTACATTTTGAGGTCAAATTATAGACGTTAGCACCAGTTACATCAAATGATCAATTTACTAGTGATATTATTTAACTTGGTGTCTGATCAAATGACTTACAGTAATAAAGTCTAAATAAAGCTATTAAGAGTACATGTGTACTTACAGCTGCTTCTTCTATTCTTCCTAACATCCTGAAAAGAAATAAATTGTAAATTAATATCAAAACACAGTAGAACCTATCTAGACTGAAAACCTTCTACATTGAGAATTTTATTACAAAGTTTACAATGGTAAATTTATGAAAACAGTATTAATGCTTTGTGTTAATTTTTAATACCAGTTCTGTTTACTACTTGGGATTCAATTTACACAAATTTGCACTGTAAAACATGATTTTCAAATTAAATTTCATATACAAATGGTCTTTATATGGAGACTACAAAGAAAATCCCTGTTGATTAAATATCAAACATACATGTAGTATTCTTTATAAAATACCAAAATTGATTTTATACATTTTTTCAAATAAATTTCCACATTCTTTAGTATGAAATTAATTTTCTTTTAACATTCTTCAAATGCCTTTAAGGACTAGAAATTTGCTAAATTAAAAGATCCATTACTTTTTTAAAAAATTTTTTAACCTATTAACTATCATTGAAATTACAGTATGAAATACGGCAGTATAACATAATCAATAGATATATCAAGTAATTACATACCCCAGTAAGTCAGCTAGTTCTTTGAAGTCAAAATGTGCCCTTAAATAACTAATGTAATGATTAACAGCTACTGGTCTCTTCTGTAACTCAATATTAAATGTGGCTGGCTTGATGGTCTTCTTTAGAAACAACACAGTCTGAAACATCAAATATTACATTTTAAGTGATAAATCACAAGTCTGAAACATCAAAATGTTATAATTTGTGTGATGAATCACAAGTCTGAAACATCAAAATGTTACAATTTATATCATAAATCATGAACCAATTTTTCTGGAATTTTTGTGATTTTGTTTTTACAAATAAATGAATAAAACATAAAAAATTGTGAGATGAAAATTTGCATGAAGCACATCAAGTAAAATATTTCACCAGTCATTCAATTTGGGTGTGACCAACTGAAATTATCAACCGACAGGGTTTTCCCTGACGCAATTTTCCTGTGTATCTGACACATGTTTTTCCTAATGGACCCCCAGAAATAATTCTGTGCCTCCCATGGGAAGCAAAAATTAAATGCATGCTGGGCTATAAATATTTTTTCAGTCTGAATTGATCTGTATCGGCAAGAATGTTTGAATGTTATTTATAGTTATAGTGTAGCAAACACACAAAACTGTAGTGTCAGAAAATCACCACTCGGCAATGACCCCTGCACAAAATTAGATGAAATAGTCATGTAAAATTTTATTCCATTAACTTACTGCTGTGATAGCATTTCCATCATGAAGTTCTATAGCTTTGTCTAACAATTCAAGTTTCTCATCTTTTCCTTTATATACTTCAAGGTTAAAAGGCTAAATACAGAAAACAATACATCAGTTAACTATTATACTGTTACATGTTGCTTAACAAATCATCTTCAATTATTACCATCTTTCTATTACCAAACTTAGACCAAGTAATTCTAAGAAAGATTTAAATGGAAAGTTAACAAAAGACACACAATTTTAATGAAGCACACAATTATGTTGTGTATATAATTGAGTTGCATACCACAGAATTTTAATATACCTCGGTTTACTCTAATTACAACAGATTAAACCATCGTAAATGATAATCCATTTTAGTTTCTGAAATATCCGCCTATCAGCAATTTTTATCTGATGAATTTATGACTTTATGTATAGGACAAGTTGTAAATAGTATTGGTCCCTGAAGGATCTGTATAAGACTAAATCTATTTTTTATGAAAACTAGTAAGATATAGTCCGTCAGTGATATGTTGACAGAGTGTTTATTGGTCCCTGAAGGATCTGTATAAGACTAAATTTATTTTTTATGAAAACTAGTAAGATATAGTCCGTCAGTGATATGTTAACAGAGTGTTTATAAACAAGGGCGGGTCTATACTACATAAATATGTATTAGTACTGTGTAATCGTATGCATATATTTACACCTTCATGTGTTCATTTGTCAAAAGAACCTTTATATATCCCTATTTACATTATATATACTCGTCCATGTTTATAAACACTCTGCCAACATATCGCTAACAGACTATAGTTCAAAATTTTCATAAAATATGTCCTACTTTCGCATATATCAAAATACCATAAAAACGGCATTCATAATACCACAGTATGTAATACCAAAGAAAAAACCAATGGTATACCTAGATTTAGATTTAGATTATCAAAAGCCAAATTTCTAAAATTTGTGAAAATACTGTCCTTTTAAAGTATTTTTCACAAATTTGCAAAAATAGGTTTCTTTTTGAAAAAAAAATCCTGCACAAATTGGCAAAAATAGGGTTCTTTTTAAAAAGAAAACACCGAACTGCTATGTGTTACACTGCAAGATGTATATTTTATGTCCAACATAAAAAAATTTTGCACATACTAATATACAAACTACAAAGGCCATATAAAAGACTTTCTCTCCTATGGATTTGATAAAATTATAAGAAGTACTGTAGCTAAATATAATCAGTCATTTACCTCGCCATGTATGATTCTTTTTATAGTTTCTTCAGGTGATGGTTTACTTATGCCTGATATCTTTGCTTTCTGCAAAATAAAACTTTTCATTAAACTCAGCAATCCAAAGTATCGTTTTCTTTCCCATATTGCACAGACAGACTTATAACTTGACAACAGAACATGTACAAACAGTTCTAGGTTACTAGTACCATAACAATAAAATATAATTAATTGAATTCATGTAAGATTCCTCTCATGTTTTCTAAATTACCATGGTTACCTGAACTTCTTATATTACCTCTAATGATCTCTGTAAAAATCGGATTTGTTCAGCCATTTTTGCTGGATCTTGTTTCTCTTCCCTTGGTGCACTTTTGGAAACCACTGTTAAGATATCAAAATGAGAATGTTTAAAAACATTAAGTTTAAAAAACATCAATTATACATGTACAAAAACAACATGGGACACATTTAGCCTCACCTCAGGACATTAAAGAAATTATCATTACCGGTATAACAGGACCAACCAGTTTTGCAAACTTGGTAGAGGTTTATGTAACAGTGATATATATAAAGTTACAAGCTTCTACGCATTTCTGTTCATGACAAGATGTTTTAACAGTTTAAAAGCTTCTGTTCATATACCTCTGCCTGGTCTATATAACCTGCCATGTGGCCCTAAGTCCCTTGAAATATTTGTTAAATATTGTATACATCGTATTACCTTCTTCCAAACTAAGATTATCAATTGATGTTGATCTTGGGGTTGGTAATCTTTCTTGTGATTTACTGTAACTAACACTTGTTGTACTTGGACCCAAAGATACACCTGAAAACCATGGAAAGAGCAAAAAGTTCCTATTAATAAATAACAACTTTTAAACATTCCGTGATTTGATGATCTAAGCTCCCACACGAAAATAAATTTCACATTCAATCAATAGATGAATGAATATGAAAAATGTTCTTCCTTGCCATGTGATTAATGAATCTTTGATGTGGCAGACCAATGGTGCTGTAATCAAGGTTGGCCAAGTTTTCTAACAGATAACAGCTTCTCTCACCACCTAGGTTCAAATTCCACTTGGCAGAACCTTTGCTTGCCAAAAGGTAAGTGCTTTATCTGTCCTAAGTTTTGTAAAATAGTGCTTCATCGTTTTGGGGAATTACTCTGGACAAGAAGTGTTTGGAGGGAGGGATGGAAGGAAAGAAAGACAGACAGATGGACAGAAGTATGAATTTAATATCCCCCTTTTTATTCTAATAATGACTATGAATCCTCAGATATATTTTGATGACTATACACAATTTTTTCAGGATTAATACACAAGTAATAATAATAAAAACGAGTACTAATGTAATGATGGATGCATCATTACAAATAAGGCGCCCAAACGAATAAAAATCAAACCCTGTATTCAAAACACATATTAGGACTTGTACTTTTGTTGCTTTTTTCCATTTCCATGGCAACGGCTGAAAATTTTAAACCTTTAAATAAGTTCTACACACAATAGAAAAACTGTTGAGAAATTTTAAACTTGTAATATTCTTTTTTCATTTTAAGATTTAATTTTATATAGCGAAGTAGTACATGAATCCAATTGGTTGATATTCAAACAATAGGCTAAGTTGATTGACATCACCTGTATCCAATATCACAAACCATTGTTTTGATGAGCTAATGATGTGTTGATTTTAAATTAATCCAAGCATTTACCCATATAATGTCATACTGATAACTAAATGCAGCTACTCTATCGAATTGAATAATAAATCATGCCCCAGGGATAACTGACCATTAGTGTTGCTTATAAAAAGATTAAGCTTGAGAGCTTTTAGACATGGATCAGTGATTACTTAAGTATCCTTGACAATGAAAATTCATGCTTATTGTTTTAATTCTTGAACAAAATGATAGCAACCAGCCCATGAAGAAAACTGTAGTTTGAGGGTAGGGATCTCAAAGTTAGTACCTAGACCTACCTGTCTTCATCCTCCTATAGGAATGCCCATATGGGTTTACTTTAGTATGAATCTATCCAACTTTTCATAAAAAATAAGAAAATATATATGTTAGGGGTGGGGATCTCAACTGATCAAAAGTTAGTACCCAGCCCCGCCTGTCCCTGCCCTCCTCTGGAAAACGCCATGGGCATTTCTTCAGTATCACTCTATTCTTTTTTTTATAATGAATATTGAGTATCACTCTATTCAACTTTTAAAACAGAACCGGAAAATATATAGTTTCAGGGTGGGATATCAACCATTTAAAAGTTAGAACCAAGCCCCGCCCATCCCCACCCTCCATCAGGAATGACCCCATGGGATTTTCTTTAGCATCACTCTATTCAACTTTTTATGTAGAACCAGAAAATATATAGTTTATGGGTGGGGATCTCAACTGTTTAAAAGTTAGCACACTGCCCCGCCCATCCCCACCCCTCCCTGATACCGCAGGGAAAATCTACTGATACAGACTTGTGCATCTTGAGATACTGATCATGAATATATATGGTTTTATAGTACAAAATAAAGTATAAATGGCAAAATTGATCATTATTTTTTTTAAGACCCCGCCCTCCTGCCCCTCCCCTAATGACCCCATAGGGATCAACCTTCATGTGAAGTTTGGTTAAGATTGGACCAACGGTCTTTGAGAAATTGGTTGGACAAGTTCATGGCCGGAAGAAGAAGAAGAAGAGGAAGAATAATAATAATAATAATAATAAGAAACGGTGCAAAAACAATAAGTCGCCAAACTTTGTTTGGGCGCCTTAATGAGACAATTCAAGGTTTAACCTGAACACAAGATCATGTAGTGACTGGGAATGTAAATGTCACATGTATGTAGATAGCATTCTACTTACCAAATGTATGACTCTGGGACCGTGTGTGGGACATATATGGAGGATTTGAAGGCTTTTTGTATGATGGATCTGGTCCGGAAGCAGAGGGCTGTGTGGAGGAGGAAGCAGAGGATGGGTGTTCATGCTGCTGTGAGGTTGTCTTACTAACACCTTAACATAAAGCATAATAAATGGAAAAAATTACATGCAAGAAAAAATCCAAATTGAAGGATAACATTTAACCAGACATGCTAAAGAAAATATACATAATACAAATGAACTTAAACTGTGAAATCGTTTATTTTGGTGGTGTTCAATTTTCGTGGATCTCGGTGAAAATACCATTTTGTTGGGTGATAAATTTGTTACTTATGGTTAATTTTTAGGGTTACTTTGCAAAATATACTCTTCATATATTTAATTGACATGTAAATTTGTGGATCAGTGTGTCCAAGAAAACAATGAAAATTGGGACACCACGGAAAATTAATGATTTCACATTGTCTGAATAGTTATAACATACAGTATTCATATGAAACAGACCTTGTTCATCTGAGACAATATGCTAACATATTAATATTTACCTGTATTTATTTATTCACATTCTATCTTTCTATTATTTTTCTGTATATTACAGTACATTGTGCTACACGACTGTATTTTTATGTATGTTTTTGCACCCCTCCCTTTCTCTGTTTTATTTAACTACAAATGTGCTGAGCTGAAGATCAAACTTGGATCTGTATTTTATAGTAATAGATGGTTGTGCAAAGTTTGAAAACAATCCTAAGATCAGATTTTAATTATTCATTGATATATTTATTTGTATTCTGATTGATCATAGGTCTTTGATGTTTGCATCGGGTTTCATTTTAACTTTCCATCCGGTAACTGTTTCAAGATATGCATTTTCTGTTAATTTTGATATCAACAAAATTTTAATATTATGTGTTCGATTGTATGGCTAAAACAGATTTTCATATAAATTAACCAACATGACAGATAGCAAAACTTCAAATGTTTGACAATCAAAATGTTTTTGTGATGTTGTGTATTTTCTGGAAAACAATTTTTAAACCTATCAACAAGTTTTGGCAAATAAATTACATACATGTACGTGTATGTACAACTTTATTGTCATCAGAAAAGACATGCAATATGCATTATACTCTCAGCAACAAAGTACACACATAGACATATTTAAACCATAGGTATTCTGAGTTAAATCTTATTTCCTTGTGGTGCTGGTTTAAAACTTGACCATGGTACTTAAGACATTCATAAAAAGGAATGACACATGCAGAGCTATAAAATTTGGTATTAATAACAAATCAGAATGTAACAGAGAAGGCTGAATTAAAACACTGTCCTAGTTTACTACATTAATTATATAAATGATGTTATGATTACCAGTTTCTGAGACTGGTGTCCCATCCCAATTAATGCACTCCAGGTCATCATCTTCATTACCAACATCTAATATTTTCTTACTTCTGGCTAGAGCATCTGCGGCCTCAACACTGACCTGAGAAGAAAACAGCCGAGTCAAAACATTGTTAGGGTGTAATAATAACTTTTAAGTATCTCTGATAAAATAATACTGATGTGCTGAACAATCAGGTTTCCCACTGCTTTTCTTTCATAACCAAAGATTGGTCTACATGACAATATTTTTACTCATTTAAATTTGTTGACCTTTTTAACCAAGTTGAATTTATGCTGAATCACATATCTCACGTTTTTTCTAAATATGATGATGTCTTTGTCAGTAGGCGACATTTTAAAATAATTTGAAATTTCTAAATCATGCCAATAATTCTAAATACATATTGTTAGTTTTACATAACAAAATTTGACATTAAAAGGCAAGGATTTTTCCTACATACAGGCTATAGCTACATTTAACAAACTATAGTTATGTTGTCCATAAATGCTTTCATAAGAACATAACAACTATTTCTAAACTTTTAATTTCACCCATTTTATTTTTTGTTTGTTTTTTACTTACGGTAAATGATGTCTCGACCACAGATTGTACATTGTCTTTGAAGCATTTCTGTTTCTCTGGTTTAGCATGTAATTTGCATACTTTGTATTATTCTTTGTAAATATATTACAGTTGAAAGAAGTAAAATAGATTACTGTAACTGATTATGGGACTTATACATGTATATTGTATTGTGTGCTGATTATGGGACTTATACATGTATATTGTATTGTGTGCTGATTATGGGACTTATACATGTGTGCTGATTATGGGACTTATACATGTATATTGTATTGTGTGCTGATTATGGAACTTATACATGTATATTGTATTGTGTGCTGATTATGGGACTTATACATGTATATTATATTGTGTGCTGATTATGGGACTTATACATGTATATTGTATTGTGTGCTGATTATGGGACTTATACATGTATATTGTATTGTGTGCTGATTATGGGACTTATACATGTATATTGTATTGTGTGCTGATTATGGGACTTATACATGTATATTGTATTGTGTGCTGCTTATGGGACTTATACATGTATATTGTATTGTGTGCTGATTATGGGACTTATACATGTATATTGTATTGTGTGCTGCTTATGGGACTTATACATGTATATTGTATTGTGTGCTGCTTATGGGACTTATACATGTATATTGTATTGTGTGCTGATTATGGGACTTATACATGTATATTGTATTGTGTGCTGCTTATGGGACTTATACATGTATATTGTATTGTGTGCTGCTTATGGGACTTATACATGTATATTGTATTGTGTGCTGATTATGGGACTTATACATGTATATTGTATTGTGTGCTGCTTATGGGACTTATACATGTATATTGTATTGTGTGCTGATTATGGGACTTATACATGTATATTGTATTGTGTGCTGCTTATGGGACTTATACATGTATATTGTATTGTGTGCTGCTTATGGGACTTATACATGTATATTGTATTATGTGCTGATTATGGGACTTATACATGTATATTGTATTGTGTGCTGCTTATGGGACTTATACATGTATATTGTATTGTGTGCTGATTATGAGACTTATACATGTATATTGTATTGTGTGCTGATTATGGAACTTATACATGTATATTGTATTGTGTGCTGATTATGGGACTTATACATGTATATTATATTGTGTGCTGATTATGGGACTTATACATGTATATTGTATTGTGTGCTGATTATGGGACTTATACATGTATATTGTATTGTGTGCTGATTATGGGACTTATACATGTATATTGTATTGTGTGCTGATTATGGGACTTATACATGTATATTGTATTGTGTGCTGCTTATGGGACTTATACATGTATATTGTATTGTGTGCTGATTATGGGACTTATACATGTATATTGTATTGTGTGCTGCTTATGGGACTTATACATGTATATTGTATTGTGTGCTGCTTATGGGACTTATACATGTATATTGTATTGTGTGCTGATTATGGGACTTATACATGTATATTGTATTGTGTGCTGCTTATGGGACTTATACATGTATATTGTATTGTGTGCTGCTTATGGGACTTATACATGTATATTGTATTGTGTGCTGATTATGGGACTTATACATGTATATTGTATTGTGTGCTGCTTATGGGACTTATACATGTATATTGTATTGTGTGCTGATTATGGGACTTATACATGTATATTGTATTGTGTGCTGCTTATGGGACTTATACATGTATATTGTATTGTGTGCTGCTTATGGGACTTATACATGTATATTGTATTATGTGCTGATTATGGGACTTATACATGTATATTGTATTGTGTGCTGCTTATGGGACTTATGCATGTATATTGTATTGTGTGCTGATTATGAGACTTATACATGTATATTGTATTGTGTGCTGATTATGGGACTTATACATGTATATTGTATTGTGTGCTGATTATGGGACTTATACATGTATATTGTATTGTGTGCTGATTATGAGACTTATACATGTATATTGTATTGTGTGCTGATTATGGGACTTATACATGTATTTTGTATTGTGTGCTAATTATGGGACTTATACATGTATATTGTATTGTGTGCTGATTATGGGACTTATACATGTATATTGTATTGTGTGCTAATTATGGGACTTATACATGTATTTTGTATTGTGTGCTAATTATGGGACTTATACATGTATATTGTATTGTGTGCTGATTATGGGACTTATACATGTATATTGTATTGTGTGTTGATTATGGGACTTATACATGTATATTGTATTGTGTGCTGATTATGGGACTTATACATGTATATTGTATTGTGTGCTAATTATGGGACTTATACATGTATATTGTATTGTGTGCTGATTATGGGACTTATACATGTATTTTGTATTGTGTGCAGATTATGGGACTTATACACGTATATTGTATTGTGTGCTGATTATGGGACTTATACATGTATATTGTATTGTGTGCAGATTATGGGACTTATACATGTATATTGTATTGTGTGCTGATTATGGGACTTATACATGTATATTGTATTGTGTGCTGATTATGGGACTTATACATGTATTTTGTATTGTGTGCAGATTATGGGACTTATACATGTATATTGTATTGTGTGCAGATTATGGGACTTATACATGTATATTGTATTGTGTGCTGATTATGGGACTTATACATGTATATTGTATTGTGTGCTGATTATGGGACTTATACATGTATTTTGTATTGTGTGCAGATTATGGGACTTATACACGTATATTGTATTGTGTGCTGATTATGGGACTTATACATGTATATTGTATTGTGTGCTGATTATGGAACTTATACATGTATATTGTATTGTGTGCAGATTATGGGACTTATACATGTATATTGTATTGTGTGCTGATTATGGGACTTATACATGTATTTTGTATTGTGTGCTGATTATGGGACTTATACATGTATATTGTATTGTGTGCAGATTATGGGACTTATACATGTATATTGTATTGTGTGCTGATTATGGGACTTATACATGTATTTTGTATTGTGTGCTGATTATGGGACTTATACATGTATATTGTATTGTGTGCTGATTATGGGACTTATACATGTATATTGTATTGTGTGCTGATTATGGGACTTATACATGTATTTTGTATTGTGTGCTGATTATGGGACTTATACATGTATATTGTATTGTGTGCTGATTATGGGACTTATACATGTATATTGTATTGTGTGATGTTATAACTTACATTGTCATCAAACATATTAAACATGCCTTTCTTAACTTTAACTCTAGAACTCTCCCAGAATTCATCTTCCTGTTCTTCACTGATCTGCTAAAGAAATCAAACAACATATATACAGAACTAGTACACTACATTTGAAGCTAATTGGTAAGAAATAAATAAGATCTCAATATTAGTCTGATCTAGTTCCAGAGATATATTAGCCTTCGAACTTGCTATCATCTTTGGGCAGTTTTCTTTAGTGTCTATATGAATGAGTGTTAATGATGTTATTACCAAGACCTAGTAAGGGTGAGGTTTTACATACCATTTATGGGCACTTAGTGGGAAATGTATTCATTATGTTACTATGGCTGGTGGGAAAGTATAGTATTTGACATCCTATCATAATGTCTCTAAAGTAAAAGTATCAGCAAGAATCCCAGTTTAACAAATATTTAATTTTATGAGATTTGTAAAAATATTATTCCAAAAATCGTTGTCTAAAAATGGTGGATGATTGATCTTAGACCACGTTAAACTTAAAAAAATGGTCTGTTAGGTGAAAATAAAATGGAAGATCTAAAAATGTATTTAAGTTTTTGATCAAAATGATGTATTATTTGACCCAATATGACAAATTCTGTATTGCGGTAATACTTTAACTGTCACTAAACTGGTGTATTTTAGCCATTATTAATGTTATATAGCCCATATATATATCATGTGTAGTGGTCTGGGTAGCTCAGTGGTAGAGCACTCGTTTATAGTGTGCGAGGTCCCGGGATTGATACCTGGTCTGACCCTGTAATTTTTCTCCTTCCAGTTACAGTTTGGTGGCCCTCTGACGTGGTGGATCTGACAATGTGGTAGCCAAATAAAGTCCATATGAGAGAATGTGGGCGAGATTTCCCACTTGGGACCGTGGGAAACTTAAAAATAACAGGGGAGGAATGTAAAGGTCTGAGTAGCTCAGTGGTATGTAGAGTACTCACCATTAGAACTGCGAGATTCACCATCCAAATGCAACGTGCGATCTGATTGGTCAATGCAAATTAGTAATGTCTTCACGATGTGAAAGTGACAGAGAGCTGAAGAGACATCAGAAAACCTTGTATTTCTACTGATATCGATGGATTTTAATTAAAAATTAAGCATGGATCGGTAGAATAATGTTTTAGGAAGTGTTCCATGTTGTCAACAAGAGCGAGGTAAGGAAATAATGGAAATTATCGACGCGTGTTTTCGTTTCTGCCGTTTTCGCCAGAAATTTCAAGAATTCAATAATGAAAGCTGTCAGACCACAAACCTCCAAAAAGTCAAAAAATTAAAATGGGGGTTTAGTGGGCTGATCAAACTACCAAAGAAAGGGGATTTGACTTTATGCGGAAACTGGAGAAGGATTACTTTACTATCAGTACCAGCCAAAGTGATGTGTAAAGTTATAATCAAAAGGATAAGAGATGGAGTGGATAAACGATTGAGAAAGGAACAAGCAGGGTTCAGACCAGGAAGAAGCACAACAGAACAAATCTTCATTTTGAGAAATATCATAGAACAAGCAGTAGAGTGGAACACCGGCATGTATATCTGTTTTGTTGATTACGAAAAGGCCTTTGACAGTGTGGACAGAGAGATGCTTTGGACAATCATGAGAAGCTATGGCATACCAGATAAGCTTATCAGAATGACAAGAACTATGTATGCTGACTACAAATGTGCAGTATTGGATGACTCGGGAACATCAGAATGGTTCAAAGTAATATCTGGGGTTAAGCAAGGTTGTGTGATGTCCGGATTTCTCTTCCTACTAATCATTGACTGGATAATGAGGAAAGCAACAGAGAAAGGAAACACTGGTATCAGATGGAAAATGATGGACACTCTTGAAGATCTGGACTTTGCTGATGATTTAGCTCTAATATCGTGCAATTTGAACAACATACAACAGAAGGTGAACAGTGTAAACAATTTTGGGAAAACAACAGGCCTAAAAATAAATGTCAAGAAAACTAAAACAATGAAATTGAATGCGGGTAACAATATGAAGGGAGAAAGCAGGATCAAAATCGGGAATGAGGAAGTCGAGGATGTTGACCAGTTTGTTTACCTTGGAGCTACAGTTAACAGCAAAGGAGGGACAGACTGTGACATCAAAGCAAGAATAGGGAAGGCAAGAGTTGCATTCAACAAGCTAGGCAAGGTGTGGAAAAACAGTCAGTATGGCAGGAAAACCAAGAGTAGAATATACATGTCTAACGTAGTATCTGTATTATTATATGGTTGCGAGACATGGAGAATGACCACCAAGGATGAAAAATTACTGGACACTTTCCACCACAAATGTCTCAGAAGAATCCTCAAAATATACTGGCCTGTAAAAATTACAAATGAACAAATCAGAGAAAAAACACAAACAAAAAAGATAAGCGAGCTTGTTAAACATCGGAGGTGGAAATGGATAGGACACATATTAAGACAGAAGCCAGATGAACATCCAAGGATAGCTCTGCAATGGACACCAGCAGAAGGAAAGAGAAGAAGAGGGCGGCCGAAAGAGACCTGGCGCAGGACTGTTGAAAGGGAAAGATCAGATTTTGGATTTGGGACATGGAGTGAAGCTGCTAAAATAGCTGCCAACAGAAATTCTTGGAGGAGAAAGATATCTGGCCCAATTCTCCACAAGGAGAGATGGACATAAGTCAAGTAAGTCAAGTTAGTGGGCTGATTAGTCGGACTAAGTTTGGTGGTGTTCGGAAGTGATTGACTGACAATGTGGTAGCCATATAAAGTCCATCTGAGGGAATGTGGGAGAGATTTCCCACTTGGGACCGTGGGAAACTCAAAAATAACAGGGATGAATGTAGCGGTCTGGGTAGCTCAGTGGTACATAGAGCACTTGCCTATAGTGCGGGAGATCCCCGGTCCGACCCTGCAATTTTTCTCCTTCCTTTTACATATGTATATGTGGTAATAACACATTTTTAAACCAAGAAAATTCTTTCACAACAAACATGACAATATTTAGAAACAGTGAGCAAAAGAATATAATATAGATCTGCACTAGGCAAATCTATTCTCTACTCACGGGATAAGATTTGACTGCCTAGAATAATTATTGCACTCCATGAGGAACCACGGTCAATGACATAAGAAGGAGAAATGTCAACATCATAACATCAATGATGAACACTAATAACTTCAATAAACAGATAAACTTTTGCCAAATTTTGAGACTGTTAGAGGAGCAGGTGCCCGTTTGTCAATGGAGCAATCGGTTCAAAATTGTGTCGTCTTAAATGGGTTTTTGGTTTTTCATCTTTCAACTGAATTAGTGAAAAATCAAATATATCACACTGATTTTTTTAACTTAGAATTTTACCTTTGCAAAGGATGCCATTTTGGAAAACTTCGACAAGGGAGGTAACTCTGAAAGTGAGTAATATCTAAGTTGGTAAACGATCCGACGATTCAGACTCGGATTTCTGTACCGGTAACTATTTATTTATTTTTATTTATTATTATTATTTTTTTTACAAATAATAAATTGTATATAAACAACACGACAAAATTTGCAATAAATCAATATAAAGAATTCATAATTGTCACTTAAATAAGAGTAAAATATTCAAAAAGCCTCCTGTCATGCTTTTGCCATAAATACATGGAAAAAACCATTTAAACTCTTATGGTGATTTAAATATTTTGAAGCAATTTTTAAATCTGTTAAAACAATGCATTAATACTTGTATCAAGACGTCACCAGCTAGAGTTGGTGAAATCTTGATATAAGTGAAATAATCTTCAGTGGGAGATCTGTATATACCTTGTTAATATCACTTTAATTCTTGGTTCCTGACATCTGGGCATTTCAGGTAAAGATGTTATCAGTGGCCTTAGATACGGTGAAAACACACCATGAAGCTAGTCATTTCGTACCATGACCATTTCGTACCATGACCATTTCGTACCCAAATTTACCATTTCGTACCCAACTCTGTCCATTTCGTACCATGCCATATAACCATTTCGTACCATAACCATTTCGTACCATGACCATTTCGTACCCAAATTTTCCATTTCTATGGTACGAAATGACAAGCAAATTTTTATTAAAATAATGCATTCAAAATCTGCACATGCGGGAAATTACTACCATTTTTACCATATTTATAAAATATAATATGACATTATTTGCTGATTATATCTTAAAAAAGGTTCTTTATTGATAAGAATTTTTAAAAGTGTTACTTATTAATACATGTATTAATTAGCCTGATAGAAAAAGAACATTGATAAGATTCTCCACTTTATCATTTGAAAATTACGTAACCCAGCCTTTGTTTTTGATCTGATGCCCCTAGTTCAGCAAAAAACATTGTTTTTTAACATAGATTCTCAAAGTCCAAGTGTTTTTTATTTGAAGATGTTCGTCTTATAATTTGAGTTTTCATTGAAGAACTTCGCTATAATGCAAGAACTACGTTGAGAGAGAGAGAGAGAGAGAGAGACTTTCACTATGATACGAAATTATTGTAGGAATATTGGTAACACTTCACTATCATATGGTACGAAATGGTAGTTGTGTAGTTCTTATAAATGGTAAAATGGCTTGAGTGTATGGTACGAAATGGTCATGGTACGAAATGGTAGTTGATATGGTACGAAATGGATGGTACGAAATGGTCATGGTACGAAATGACTATAATTCACACACCATTATATAGCATAGTAAATAATAGAAATGTACTATCATTTACCACGGATATTATACTTTATTTTAGTCTTTATGCGATTTTCATGAAATTTGTAGTCGAATCTATTTGATAACATTGTCATATAGATGGAATGATTAAAAAAATTAATTTATATGTAAATTCATACATATTTTTATAAGGACAGACCTGTCCGTCGACGTTCATAATGGTCACAAACTTGGTCATACTTGTTTTTTTTTTTTTTTTGCGTAAATGACACAAGAAACTTAAAAAGTAAAAAATTCATATTTGAGATTTTCAAATGAATAAAACTGAATTACAAATAGCAACATTTCGTGAATTTAAATAAGTTTAATTTCCTACCGTAGAATACTCAGTTCATCACTAAATACATTAAAAAAATAAAACATTAAAATATAAATCCATTTTAACACATCCTTGATGACAACTAACATTTAATATGGGACATCGTGAATACTTTACATCACTATATAACACCTGTCAATCAATTTTGTATATTGTAAGGTAGATCTACCTCTTGATTACTGGGGATGGAATGTCTAATAAACAGGATATACTGGTACTTTAGTTTATTGATAATCTCTTAATTACTGATTTGTGAAAATCGGATGTAAATTCTACTTTTGATGAATTGAGATCAAATAAATATTTTGGAAAAAATAAAAGAATGTTTTATTCCAAGCTTTTTAGTTGTTGCATGGATCATACCGGGATGTTTTAACCAATATTTTTTTTGTAATTTAAAATAGAACTAAATAGAGACAATTTCCAAGTTATAATGTTTTTTAATTATTTTTAAATTTTAAGTTTTAAAATTGTTTTATGACGATATCATGGGAAACACTAAAATGTAATACTGTGATATTTTTAAAAAATGTTACAAAAAAATTTAAAGAATGTTCCCCATGCTCCATGGTAATTTTATTATATTTTATTTTTACCCCGCCTGAATCGCCAAATATACTGGCTTATGAATTTAATATTTTTTTACTTTTTGATAATTTTTAAAGTCTAGAATCATTTATTGAAGTCATTAAATTTTTGTGAAAAGTTTCATGTCATAATTATAACCTTGCCAAACTTAAATTTTATTGCATTTTTTTTATGTTGACCTGTACGAATTACTATATAAATCTATAGTATGTCAACATTTCCAAGGTGTCTTAAGTCGCCATCTTCACCTGTGACATCACACCGAAACAGAGAATACCACTTTTACAAAAAGTTAAGGAGCAGAAATGGATGACAAAGTGCAATTTTTTAAAGTTTTCATGGTCATGTGACCTTGATGACTCCAATTTGATACACAACACATCCTCTTTCCATATTGTATATATCTTGTAAATATCACTTGGATATCACTTTTGATACAAAAGGTTTAGGGAGGAAACAGAGGAAAAAGTGCAATTAATTTTCAAAGTTGTTATGGTCCTGTGACCTTGATGACTCCAATTTGGTACATGACACATCCTCTTACCATACTATTTATCTCGTTAATATCAATTAGATACCTCATTGTATACTAAAGTTATACAGTGGAAATGGATTCTGGGATGTAAATATGTACTGACATGAGTAACGCTACATGCCATGGACATATTCATGGTAGGGGCATAATAAGAAACAGCATACTACAAACTCATACTGAGATGGACAATTAAATCTTTTAACTATTGGATGGTACTGGGTATAATGACAAAATTGTATCCAGTGATAAGTGCCTTAAAGTTTCTGGGATCTTACCCTTCCCACTTATTTTACAGCCAGTGGTCCCTAAAAAGTACATTTCAAAATATGCCCTATTGTACTAAGCAGTGAACAAAAACTTGAGCACTGTTGTTGTTATTATTATGTTATTATACATGCTTTGTAAAACATGTACATGTAATTGTTTCAATTGCAAAATATTTCAATAAATGAGAAAACTGGAGTACCCCTCTTTATACCAGTAAGGTAAGTTCAACAGTACATGTATTGTAATCGTGAGGTCCTGGAGCTTTATCATAATGACAAGAATTTAAAATAGTCAGAGATTGTTCTTTTCTAACACCAGCATCCCAAATCATAAAAGACATTCTAGTCCAGTTGAGTACATGTAATTGTTTTTATGCCCAAGTCAAGATTCTTTCACTTATATTGTGACAGTCACTTCATGGATGGTAGAGGAAACCAGAGTGCCCTGAGAAAACCACAGACCTTTGACAAGTGGACTGACACATCTCATAAGTACTCAAATGTCAGATGTATATTCTAATAATTACCAATGGCTTCAGTATTTTATTTCCATCAGGCTGGTGAATTCTAAATATAAGTGAAATAATCTTGATTAATGTATCCAACTACCGGTATATCAAATAATTTACGATAGTGATTTATTTTAAATTACTAGTTTATACTGAGTTGAACCTCAATAATATGAAATAATATTACAAAGGTATTTTTGTTTTTCTAATAAAACTATTTTATTCAAATAAATGCTTGAATAATTTATGAAAGTTTATATAAAAATTATACAAATCAATTTCTTAATATAACCTGATGTATACATAACTTCTTTCCTGATTCAATTTATATCCAACCTTAAATACAAGTACAACGTAAATACATGAAAATACTAGATATATTCAGCTACAATACACAATTATCGACTTTTGAAGAGGTAGACATCAGTTTTATCTCCCTCTGAAATACTAGTATGCTATTCATTGAGGACATAGGCTGAGGTGAATATCAGACCACCTACAATTTTTTTTTTAAATCACAATCTATCACAACTTCTTAAATATTCTATACTACATAACTCAATAATCAGAAAGTATCTCAGAAATATCTTTTTTCCAAATAAGGATAGAAATATCAGCTTAGGTTGGTATGCTGACCAATCATACAATGCATTATGTAAGAGGATAATATTCTATGATGTCATTGGTCAGTTAAACATTATGTAATCAGAGGTCATGACCTACACCATAAGCATTTCATTGCCTGTGAAAACATATAGGTTCACCTAAAAAGGTCATTCTGATTGTAAATATTATTCAATGAACCATTCTTTCTGTTCAATGAATAACGTTCAGTTTTATTGGAAATGTTCATTTCTGTCTACCCCAAAACATAAATAAACTAGAACTGTTTCTTGAGAGCCAAATACCCCCATCCCCAACATTTAATGTTTTCCCACGACCTTGACCTATCCAATATGACCTTAGTTCAAGATCATGACACACCTATAGACCATGAAGATTATTCATGTGAAGTTTTATGACAGTCATTCAAAGCATTGTTGAAATATGGCCTAGATACAATTTTACACGGACAGACAGACAAGGTGATTCCTATATATCACCCTCAAACAATGCTGATGTGATTCTATATCTCTTTACAACATTATAGGTCATCCAAGCTCTGATGCAGACAGCAAAGTGTACAGCGAGTCCATTTTACTATTAGAGTAATTGTAACAAATAAAGCATGAGCTAGTATGATTATACACATACGGTGATACTCTACTTACACAAATCTGCATTATTTAAACCCGTCAGTGTTTATTAACATTCTGCTATCAGATCATGGACAGACTATATCACTTTAGATATGTTTCTGCAATACTGTACAATAATTTTTTCCAATAAGTATATGATAAAATAATGAACTGAAGTTATTAAATAATCTGATAAAATACAGTCTTATAACAGATTCTAAACAATCTAGAATTATTATAATTATACCTGTACTGAGATAAACCTAAAATAATAGCATTCTACTATTTCTAACAGAATCTAATTACAAATATTTTAAACATTATAATAATGACAAATTATGTTTACTGGTAGATGTACAAGAATAAGTTGTACCTTATACAGTATCATTTAATAAAATTGAACCTCCTTTTGAATTTTTATAGCAACATAGTAAAAATAATAACTATAATAAATACTGGTAATAATTTTAAAATTAAAAAAAAAATTAAAAAATTGTAAAATCACATTACATGTATTTCAATATAATTTCAGTTTTCAGTTAAGAAGTATAGTGAATACTGCTGTAATATTAAACACAAACACTCCGTACATAAAATTCAAAACCTTCATTTTGCAGAAAGTTTTCACAATAAAGTTTCTAAAGTGTAAAAGAAAAAAATAATGGTACGTCATTTAGCACTTTTGAAAGTTTTTTCATAAAACAATAATAAAGAAGCAACAATTCAATGAATGGTGTAGCTGCAACAATTCAATGAATGGTGTAGCAGCAACAATTCAATGAATGGTGTAGCTGCAACAATTCAATGAATGGTGTAGCCTAGTTTAGTAGATGGTATCATTTTTGGTAATTTTTCACCTGGAGATGACAATCTACTAATATCTTCATCTGAGGCGCCTGGATTGAAATCGTCAGAGTATGCCCCATCACTAGCCAATGAGATTGAAGCATCTGAAGGTGCGTATGAACTGACTGATTCTGTATGTATTGAATCATGTTTAAATTCAAAACGTTTTTGTCCTGTAGTTTTTGCCCTTAAGCTAGCTCTAGGTGTAGGATATTTAGAGCTAGCTCTAGATGATCTTGGTGAGTCTGTAGGAGTTGGTCGTCCAGCAGAGCTACCCAGTTTGACCTGTGACCTCCGTACAGCTGGTATTGGTGACTGTAATGATGCTTTTGGATTTATAACCTGAAATTTGGAAGATACCCAGCTAGCCGATGGAGGAACGGGTGAGTTTATAGATCTGTCTGTTTTCTCTCCACTAAGCACATCAGAAACTTCAGATTTCTCACCAGAACTCATAAGACGCTGAAGTTCAGGTTCATCTGTAGAATGGAACTGCTTTGTATCGTAATCATCACCAGACTGAATTAACTGAGATTCCTCATTTTGTTTAGAATATCTTGTAGACTCCAGAGGTTCAAATTCTTCCTCGTTATCATAGTCTTTTGAAATGTTATTTGTAATGTTGGCTTTTCCCTTAATTGATTCAGGAATGCTCGCATTATGATCGATAAATCCTGGAAATTTTGCATTTTTGTTCGGAACTGAATCATCAGGCACATCACTTTCACTTAAACTAATATCACTATCATCCTCTTCATACATCTGAGCACTAGGAATCCTAACTTCTATACTTTTCTGACTTCTTGAAGACAGATCCTCGTCAAGTTCTTTATCAGCTATCTCGTCCGCTGAAGCCTTCGGTGTGACAGGTGTTTTGGTTAAACTTTCCTCTTCAGTAATATCAGAATGTCTTTTAGCTTCCTCCTGTAATAAACAACATTATTTAGCAATCATATTACTTTTCCTGCACCAAATTTTAACAATTACATGTAATACATGTATTACATAGTGAACTTTGATGACCTTATTTCAGGAATGTCATTATCAATCAGACTCATGAGTTCCATTTTACCCCTTGAATTTCAGTAGTGAAAAAAGCTGGGGGCCACTCAATGGCCAAGTACTCTAAAGCACATGCTGATTTATCACAGTTCCTAACATAACCTACATTTGAATCTTACTCAGGAGATTCTAGTGTGAGGAAGTTTGACATTTTGCTTGTCTAAGGTTGGTGATTTTCTCCAGGTTCTCTAGTTTCCTACACCTTTCCTGAACTGGAAACCTCAATATCAGTGAAAGAATCTTGACTGGGGTGTAAAACTCCACTCAGTGGTATAAATGCAAACAATAAAAATACAACTGATTATTCAGGAGTCAAATCCAGTGCCTCAAAAGCTAAAATGTACATATAGTCTCAAGGGTCTAATGGAAACCCAGTCAATGTTGTATGTCAAAAATAAACATTTGTCAATAAAATACTAAAATACTAAAAAAAAAAACCAATGATTTCTAAAAATGACTTTGGATTGCTACTTCAAAATGACAGACTAAATAGTAGTGTTAAAGATTTTTGTTTGACAATGTAGATGCACTATTTGCTCTATTGCTCTATTGATATTCAGAACGCTGGCACTACTTCACCATTATATTCTGTTCTTCTTCAGTTACTGTTTGTCTCCACTCATTTCCAGTTTTAAAAACAAAATCAGCTTCAAAATCATATTTTACAGGTTGGGAGGCCCAAAATTTATCCAGTCTATGTTCAAAAGTAAGAATGTTTTGTTGTCGAAAAATGATTGCCATCATAATATTCTGACATCAATTAGATGAATATATCCAATTAAACATCAATTAAACATGACATGGTAATATTTAGAAAACACAAAATGATTTATTCTGATAAGACTTTTTTTTGGAAACATGTAATTACTTTTCTCTGTTTTCATAGGAAAATAGTACTGGGTAATATTGCCTTGCTTTGAATTTTCTAAATTGATCTTAAGCTTATTTGAAAAAAGCCTATAGTTTCACAAACATTCCTTTTTCTTATTAATATATAGCTTGCAAATTTGAAATCTGAATGATGTTATTAGTTTTCAAGATATTCATAAACTTAAGGTGCCATTTTGAGGATCTATTTTTGCATCTATATTAAAATTTTATTGAAACTTTTATTTATAGAACTTCACATAAATATTGTCAAAAGTTACTAGATTTAAGTTATTGGTTAGAAAAATCTTAGGTAAGAAATGATTGTGAAACTGAAGCCAACTGTCTAATGAATAAAAAGCTTGAATCAAAAGTTTATCTTACGGTAAGTAACAGTTTCTTACTACTGATAAATGACAAACCATATGTACCTGAATAATCTTCTTATGTTTTGGTGATCTACTACGTTTTCTAAAAGGACTTGTTCTTCGTTTCCCCATTGGAGATTTTCCTCTTCTTGGTGGCGAGATTCTCCTAATATTCTTTTTTGATGGAGTGGCAACTTCTGACAATGGAAGACTCTGCATGTTTTCATCCGTCTGATTCAAGGTGTCATTTCTTTGACCATCTTCTAAATTTCGAGCAGCAAGCCTTCTGACTTCTGTTAATGTATCAGACAGATTTCCAGTTTCAAATTCAGGTTCCTCTTCCTTCCTACCAGGCTTTTTCCTTTGGGCTTTAGCTTCTTGTTCTTCCTTTTCTATCACTTTCAACCATTCTGGATTTACTTTTGATAATCTAAGTCTCTGAGTATTTGTAAGACCAAATGCTAATTTTGACTTTTTAACTCCCAGTTCTGGGGCTTGTCTCATCCAGCTTCTCTGTTTTGGTACACCATCGTGTGGATGAGCACATCCTTTGTGACTTCTTCGAGATCGATGTTTAAACTGAGACTGAGAAAGATCATCTTGTTCTTCATATCCAATTTTAGATTCCACACTTTGTACTCTTTAATTGTAGTTTTAGGGGTGTATCTAGGTTTTGAGACAGTTTTTGGAGGCTGCTGAAGAGAAGGTTCCCTTCTTACTTGTTGGGTTGCTGTGGGTACCATTTGTTCATGTTGTACAGCCACTTGTTGTGGAACTTGATTAGACTGAATACGAGAAAGTTCATTCATAAGAGCATTCAATAATGGGAATGGAGCACCTGCAGAGCCAGACATGTTGGAAAATGCTTGAAGAAAATTTACATTTGCCCTATTACTTCCTTGATTCTGTTGCAATTTCTTTGATATGCTTTCAGATTTGTGATATACCAACTGTTGCTGATCATTATAATTTGGATATTTTCTATATTGGTCATAAAAGTTCTGTGCATTTTTTTCCACATCTACTTTTTCTACTTGATCTTTTTCAGAGATACTCTCAGTAGTAATATCATCTTCATATTCACTTGATCCATCATCACTATAATTGTAACTGTGTTGGATCTTTACACTTGGTTCTGCTTCACTGTTATAAAACAATGGTGGTGGCTGAGCAATGTCTGTAATAATCATTCCATCATCCTCATCACTTCCATCCAGCTCTACATTTAATCTATTCTTAATTTTAATTGGTCTTTGTTTTTTCTGCTTAATAGTTTGAGTCCCTGCTGTATTAAATATCCTTTTGTCAATTTTCTTTTCTTCGTCTTCCGGGGCTGATACTGCCACATGGATTTGTTTATCACACATTTCTATAGTCTGAAGCATTACATCACATTTTTCAGGTTCTGTCATAGAACCCATTTCTTGTGTATTGTTCAGGTTTTCTTGGAATCTATGAACATCTGTTGCAGTTGTTGCACTTGAAGTTTTCACTTCTTTTTCAGGCACAATTTTCTTTTCTGAAATCCTCGTTGCAATAGCACTTTCTGGTATATGCGGAATTAACCCTGGTCCCAAACTTAATAATCTATATGCCATTATAATGTAACCTATCTCTTTACCCATTAGACTGTATATTTTGTACAATCCTTTATCACCGTGTACTGAGGGAACATTTTCACCAAGTTTACGGATGTCAGTCAATATAGAATCCATCACCTCGTTCAGTGGAATTGTACTATTTCCCATGAGTTTTGGCACTTCAGGAAAATTGTCAATGATCATTACGTACAATGGTGTATTAGAAAGATGCATTTTCAGAGTGTCTGTGGTTATCCTAAATAAACAGGATTTCCCTTTCTTCATTAGGAAGTTTCCATCTCTGTCCTTCAGTTCGTGAAACTGGTGAGGAACTGTGTAGTAAGGATCTACTTTGATTTTATGGCGTATTTTCTCTGCAAGTTCTGGTTCCACGTGTTCAATGAGAATGGTCGGAAAATCTAAAAGTCTGAAAGCAACAGCTGGGAATCTGCATGTTGAGTTCGGAATATAAAGCTTTTCCACCACAAGTTCCAAAGAAAATAATGATTCTCGTTTAGGAGGCATTCTTGTAGTTACGCTTACTTCTGTCCAGTGTGCAAATAATTTGGAATTACTTCACAGAAAGTAAATATTCAAAGTAACACATTGCTAAATAGCAAGCACCGACCTGTGTCCTCCATTTGTAAACTTGACAACAAAATCGTAGTCCGAAAAATGCTTTGTGGAAATCGCACTTGTTAAGAGTTTTATTGATTTTGATTCAACGAAATTCAAGCGCCAAATTGAAAATGATTGTAAAATGTTGAGCATAAAAACAGTGTAGTATGACAGTGATGTTGCAGAAGAACTTGACAAAAACTCATTACAACTGTATCCCAATACATTGTCTTATGTAAGGGCACTCTCTCCCCTTTTCTCTCATCATCTGGCACTGAGAAAATTGGTGAAAATAGTTTGGGGCTCGCCATGTTCACCCTAGTAATTCCTCATATTTCCTGATTCAATGGACACTAAAATATGATATCACATTTTCATGCTTGTCATGTTCTAATGTCAGTTTCTTAAAAAACAACAACATTGAACTGCAGGGGAAAGTTGACAGATTTGACATTAAATAATTACCCACGACAATCCCACAGTATCCATGTGACTGATACCAACAACCAAAAGTTACAGTAGGTTGGTTTTTTCAAATGCTGTTATTTCTTATGCATAATTACCGGTATATGTTTTGTGTGTGGTGTCTGGTACATCAACACTTATAATTCCAACTCATTCCAACTGACATTTGCCAACTTGTTCCATATTTTAAAAAGTAAAATTTCAATTTCAGGATTCAGCAGATCACTTTCAGCAACACTTTAAAATAAAAATAAAAAATTCAATATTTGACAATATGTCATTTCACTTTTCCGATGTTGTGATGATATACATGTATATTTATAGCAAATAAAAATCATGAAAATCTTTTTTCTTTTCCTTTTTAGATTAAATAAGATCAGTTATTAGCGGTAAATAAGTAAAAAGAGTAAAGCAGTCAACTTTGTTTCAAAGTTGGGGACAAAAGAAAAAGGAACCAAATGAAACAAAGAAACAGTCGGGTCAAGGAAGAAGTCGACTGGGTGCCAGTGAGGGTGTTATAGATTTATGTCTAGATGAAGATGATGAGGATGACGATCTTTTGGCACAGGTAAGTATCCACCACTAATTGTAACTTTGATAGCCAAGACAAGTGTCTGGAAGATTGAGGTTCTAAAACATTACACAATGGTCATGTGTTCGAGTACAATCTGGATATGAGATATGTCCTTAAACAGGCAAGACATATAACTTTACATTTTTCTGACTCTAAATGCTTTGGAGTGGGTTTGGGGTGGGTGGAAAGATGGACAATCATTACTATCGAATACTAGTCAACTCGTTCCAATTCCAACTCGTTCCAACTGATTTTTGCCAACTCGTTCCACTTTTTACTACCAACTCGTTCCAACTGAATTACCAACTCGTTCCAACTTTTTTGCCAACTCGTTCCAACTACCAACTCGTACCAAATTTCTCAGTTAAACTGATTAGATCTACAGGCGTTTTTATTTTAATTTATTTTATTATATTTTATTTTATTTTAATAGATAAATATTCCCCATAGTTTCCTTTATGTCAAGTGATGAACACACTTTAAACCGGACATACTAAGAATAGCATAATAAAGATAAACAATTAAATTAACACTGCATAAATCATATAACAGATAAATAATAAATAATATTATGTATTGTGATCACAATTAATTGCTATGTCTTTGTTTATCAAGACTGTCGGAACTATTAGGTAGATCGGCTCCATAAACAGATTAAACGGATAGTAGAATTTTAGTTTCGCAAATAAACCCTTTACTTGTTTTGTAAACATTAGTGTGCGATTGAAAAATTACTAAAAGCTTGTTTTTCCTCTTTTTACCGACAAGTGTGCGTGAAAAATACATGAAAATGGTTAAAAACACAAAGTATTCTTAAACAAGATCAAACTAATCTACGAAAACTACTCACGATAACAGTCAAAAACAACAACAAACCAATCAGAATAAATAAAATAATAAACACAATAAGAAAAGAAATGAAGAAAGATACAAAAGAAAAGAAAAAGAAGAAAATATAAAGAAAAATTGTAACAAAAAAAAAAAAAAAGAAATCTCTGCAATATATATTTTGGAACTTTGGACTATTATGGCTCTTGAAGAGAAAACCTCAACGTGGTTAGAGCTGGGCAACGTTGTGATTAATTAAAAATTAGGAGATCCTTGATTTTTAAATCGTCTTATATTAAACTAATCATTTAATTATATTAAAAGTTGTAAAATCATTAAAAATTCTTAAATTTGGAATGAGTTGGTGAAAAAGTTGGAACGAGTTGGTATTTGGAACGAGTTGGTAATTTAGTTGGAACGAGTTGGTAATTTAGTTGGAACGAGTTGGTAATTTAGTTGGAACGAGTTGGTAATTAAAACACAGGTGTAAAAACTCTGCATAAAAAAGTGGAACGAGTTGGTAAAAAAGTTGGAACGAGTTGGCGAAAATCAGTTGGAACGAGTTGGAATTGGAACGAGTTGACCAGATACCTTACTATCATGTGCACCTACATCACACCACAGAAACCATGACAGCACCAATAACAGTAAAAACCATAGCAATGTTTCCATTCCTGGTAGCCAAAATCGCCATTGGCTACTAATTTCTGAGGAATTCTTTCAAAAAGTAACCTATTTTAGCAAATTTGTGGAAAAATTCTTTAAAAAGGACTATTTTCACAAATTTTGGAAATTTGGCTACTAATTATTTTAAATATGTGGAAACCTAGCATAGTCACATCACTTTCAATGAGCAAATGTACTTGAAGCCAAGTCTGACTTGCTTTCTTGTACCAACCTGGCATATGGCAGATTTCAGAAGTCCCACTCTGTCACATCATTATAAATGTATAAGATGTATACTCGTCTACTTGAACTTATGATGACTCACTTAGTTTAGAAATAGTTTATTGTTAAAAATAAAACTTATGGGATTGAGTTAAATAAAGATCCTTGGTATTGGAATTCAAATCAACAGATCATACATCACAAATTTGAAACCATAAGAATAACAAAATGTTAAAACTAGGCAAAGAAACGTAGAAGGTATTGTATGTGAAAAATACAGAGCAAAAAGTTATAGATTTACATTGGATTTCGCCAGTGTACAATGTGATGCTCTCAACATTTTTTTGCGGAACAATTATTTCTATTGAATATGGAATTGTATCGGTTTTTCTATCATAACAACCTTATTGTGGGAATTTGTGACGTAAAGGTTTTCCAAAACATTCGGCACAAATGTCATGGGGTTTTGATCACGCCATATACTGGCAAAATCCATTAGTGCAGGGATATGTAGAATTTAACTCTTACTGACAATATTTGTTTGTGTTGTAGGCTTTGGAGGCCAGTGTTATTGATGCTGGACATACAGAAAATGTTATGCATAGAAGTCCAACAAATAATCCAGGTCCATCAACAAGTTCAGAGGCTGATGTTGATGATGTTTGTAATATTTCAATCGGCACTGAAACATTTTCTAACACTCAGGGTTTTTCCTCACAAACAAAAGTACCAGAAGGATTTGATAAATTTGCTGGAAAACTCTGGATTTATCCTACAAACTACCCAGTACGAGAATATCAGTACAGTATTGTGAAGCAGTCCTTGTTTAATAACACCATGGTGACACTACCTACTGGATTGGGGAAGACATTTATAGCCTCTGTAGTTATGTACAACTTTTACAGGTGGTATCCACTTGGTAAAGTTGTATTTATGGCCCCAACAAAACCTCTTGTGGCACAACAGATTGAAGCTTGTTATAATATCATGGGGATACCACAAACAGATACAGCTGAAATGACAGGTAAATTTAATATTAATCATTCTCATTTGACATATACATGTATATAAAAGTATAATTGATTCCTTAAGATGTTCAAGTTTGAAAAAGTTTTGCTGTATTCACATAAATATGGGATTTTTTTATCTTGAAATCATGATTTATAAAGATTGGTAAATTATCTGTATAAAACACTTTTTCCTTTTACATGTACCTTTAGCCTTGGTTAATTCCTTAATTATAAAGCCAGGGTATAACTGCATTGGATTCAATTCTTGTATCGCCATGATGATACATAACTCTGCAAAAAATCACACTGGGGCCTTTTTAGACCCTAATCTATAACTTGTCAAAGTAAAAACATAAACTTGTCATACCAAACACCAAACAATATCTTCAAGCATGATGAAATAAATGGACAAAGAGGTAGACAGAGTGCAAACCTTAAATCCCCTTCAGACACACCCATAGAGGACTACCGGTAATAATTAATATTAGAGCAATCTGGTACAAAAGAAACTAAAACAAATGTATGATCACTGAACCATGTGTTAGATTTATTCTTGAGATCAACAAAGAATTAATGTTGTTACAAATTGGGAAAAAAACAATTTTGATGTAAATTCATGTAATGTTAAATGTAAAATGAAAATAAATAAAATTGGGAAAACTCGACATTAAGCATACAAATACATGCATTTTAACATCTCACCACTCACCTACCGTAACTGAAGTTTTATTTTAGTTTTGTTCTTGTTGAATTTTAGGAAACATGCCTCCACAAGAGCGACGGAAGGCCTGGAATGACAAACGGGTATTTTTCTTAACACCCCAGGTATTAACAAATGACTTAAGTAGAGGAACCTGTCCAGCAGTGTTAGTTAAATGTCTGGTTGTTGATGAGGCTCATAAAGCTACTGGAAACCATGCTTACTGTCAGGTTTGTACAGTATACATGTTAAGTTTGTTATTTGCTTGAAAACACAAATTTCATTCAGCATACAGAAATTCTACTTTAAACCATCCCACAGTTAAAGTTTATGGTTGTATAGAAATCACCCTGTCTGTCTGTACAACTGGATGTCCATCCCAATATATTTTGTTTGCTCCAAATCTTCCATGTCTGTGCATGTATTTTGATCAATCTTGGCACATATGTAAACCAACACGAGACAATATGATGCATACTAAATTTAACATAGGTCAATGATCATGACCCAATGACAAAACTTATGCAGGGTTTACATTTACTGACAGTTCTAGTTATGAATTAGAGTCTATCATATTATGCGAATAGAATTTATCATCTAACCATTTGACTAGCTTTACTAATCACTTCATTTGTAATTGTATAACAGTATCAGGAAATTTATATTTGGTTAACAAAATTTGAGCACAATTTTGGTATTTTCTTTAATAATTATTCATGTATATTATCCATTGAACTTTGTCTTACAAAGAGACTTTGCACCATATATGGACTAATCAAACCTTGTTCCTGTGTGTCTTTCTTCATAATAACATGCATGAGTGCAAGCTAGAACATCAGTTAAAAAACCTGGCTTAGTTTTTTGTTGCCTCCTGTTGACAAAACTAGTTACTGCAAGATAAAACAACCATTACTTTATTCCAGATTCTCAGTATTTATTCACTATCCTGATAAGCTTTCTTGTTGTGAAACGTATTACATTGAAAACACAACTCACAATTTTCTGATATAAGGCATTTGTAAGAAAATGTATATTTAATTTAGAATTACTGTACATGTACTTATAAACTGTACTTTATTTGTCAAGGAACTATTGTTGACCTACTTGTAATCTTTATGAATATTTTTTTTTCAATAAAATACCAGTGTATTATTTTACATGCTAGGTTGTTAGAGAACTTGTGAAGTATACTCAGGAGTTTAGAATATTGGCATTAAGTGCGACACCAGGAAGTGATATAAAGGTAAACTTTGATATTAAATCATGTTACTGTGTTCTTTATGTTGACTAGGTTTATAGATTTGTGCATAAATATATAGGGACCCAGATATCAGGGAAAAATTAATGGTCTCTGTAATTAATGTCATTGACTATTTAGCCTCTGCAGAACATATGGGATATATCCTCCTCAGATGAGTGATAAGGCCCATGGTGTCATCGTAATGCTATAAAATTGATCTTCATTGTCATTTTGAAAGAAATGGGAAAAATACTAGTTTGCAGTTTTATACCCCTGCTTCGAAGGAGAGGAAAGTATACTGGTTTACCTATGTCCGTCCTTCTGTCTGACCAAAACAAAAGAAAAAATTTCTTTACAGTTTTCTCAGCAACAACTAAACACAGCCACTTGAAATTTTGTATGCCAGTTCAGTATGAGGTCACATGTCACATGTACTGATTTCAAGTCTGCCAGGCATCTACTTCCTGTTTATAAACTTAGTTTATTTTTCCACATTTACATTCAATGGTGGAATTTAAAAGGCTTTACTAAGTGAGCATTGGCTCACAGATTTCTTGTGAACTGTTTTCCACAGTAACACTGTGCTGTGCAACTTGTCTTCAACTACTGTATATATTGGTATGTTTCTCTTCATGAAATATCTAGTTGAAGCTAGAGGCCACAAACTGTTTTTGTTGTACAAAACTGCATTAAAATGGCACGCTTTGTCAAAATAGGACAGAGAATCATATCAATGATTTCACATATTATGGTACACAGATTTAATTTTAGGTACCTTTCTTTAAATGACTTCTTTAATGAGTTATAAATTTTTTGGGCACCTTTGGTTCCATATACTTACTCTGCAAGTGCTTATATGGATTTTCCATTTTTGTTTTTATAACACATTTGTTTAATGATTATTTACAGGCAGTGCAGCAGGTGCTTGGTAATTTATTGATATCTCATATTGAGATTAGAACAGAAGACTCACCTGACATCAAACAGTACTCACATGAGCGTAAAGTGGAGAAAATAGTTGTACCACTTGGGGATGAACTTACTCTAGTCAAAACTAAATATCTTCAGGTTTGTAGATGCCTGTCATCACTGTAACTTCATGTTATCTTCCATCTTACGAGTATTTCATTTCAGCTAATACTTTTATAATTGATGCTACAATATTTCTTATGGCAAGACCTATTCATGACTTTCACATTTTTTAGATGTGACTTGTAAGAAGTGCTGGTATGTTTGTCATTTGATTTTAGAACCATTTTAGAAGTTTTCATTAATTTGAACAAAGATTTACATTCAGTTAATAGTAGCGAATTAGCAATAGTTTTTAGAACTGTGCAGTATTACTAGTGTACATGTACCATGGATTTTAGTCAGTTGTCTTACAAACTAAAGTACGGTACAAAGTGGGAATACTGGTTTTCACAGTATTTTTGTGAAAACTACAAAATATTGAAGTGATTTGGTAGTGTTTCTACATCATTGCCATTTATCAATGTACCAGTAACTTAAGTTTATTCTATATGCATTTATATGTAAGTCATAAAATCACCAAATAAGGTACTGGGTACATATTTCAGAAACCCCAATGCCAGTACATTGTACAGTGTAAAGTATATCATTGTATTAGACAATAAACATGATGTACTGTAATACACAACTGTATATTTACATGTATCACACCTCTATCTTTTAATCTTTCTTTATTCAGTTATTACTTGGATAAAGTTCAATTGATCATTCATTGAATGAATAGTTCAACTCTATAATTCTGTTTGGCTTACTAAAATATAGTTTTCCATCTTTTCTCTTTCATCCAATTTAGTATTCCATCTTTTCTCTTTCAGATAATGGATGTTGTGGTTGGTAGCTTACTAAAATTTAATATTCCATCTTTTCTGTTTCAGATAATGGATGTTGTGGTTGGTAGATTAAAAAGGCAAGGTGTCATATATAACAGGGACACTAAAAGTCTTTCTAAATTTCTAATACTTAAAGCTAGAGAAGCATTTAGACAAAATCCACCAGAAAGAGTTCAGGTAGAAATAAAAACCACAAGTACATTTTATCTTAACCATCTCTACCACACTACCATCATTACCATAATTTACCTGAGTAAAACAGTGTAACGCCAGCCACTTTCCACCCTATGTGCATGGTGAATATTTCACCCGGGTATGACATAATCACTAAACATGCACAGGGAAGGAAGTGCTGCTACGTAGCCGAGCGGATCTTCTGAGTACATTATGATACTATCATAGTATTATTTATCGGAGTAGAGCTGCCACCACCTCACATAGTGAGGAAAAATATATACACATAATGTGTGGGTCCGTAAAACCAGTATAGTTTTGTTGTAAGAGTTGTAGGTAAGTCGGTGTTGTCTTGGAGTTAAAGGGGTATGACATGGTAGCTGCCAGGTGGTAAGTAACATCAACTGCATTGGATGTTGACTTCTGCATCAATGCTTGCACTGGATGGTAAAGTCTTGCGAACTGCACTTGGTATGGTAATCTGGTGGTGTGGTTAAATAAGTAAAAATAGGAAGGCACACAGAAACCCTAAACTAGTATGTTGCCTTTTTAACAGACAAGCCTGAGTTTGAGCGTGCAACACAAAGTTGAAAATACCTGACCAATGAAATCAATGACCAACTAAAATGTCAATAAACTGAACCTCGGTGGTTGTACTGAAACCAAAATGGTATAAAAAAAACAGCGACTATACTTGCATGGTAGCTACAAGTATTCTTGGTTACATAGTAGGTACAATTTCAGTGATCAGGTGGTCTCACTTTTACCCTAATGGACTGAAATAATGAACTTCCACAATAACTGACCTTTAAATAATGGATTTAATTCTTAATGAATATTTAATATGGAAAATAACAAATAACAATAGCAATGTATACATCACTGCACTACCACTGACTCTCAACTCTCCCTAGCTTCAAATGACTGATAAAATTGGCTAAAATAACGGGCCAAACATGTAATTAAAATGACTGTAGTCATTTTATAAAAGATAAGTAAAAACCAAATTGACTGAACTAAGCTGACCTATGGCTCGAAAAACAAGTAAAGTTAAGGTTCTCCAAAAATAGGCGGGATTTACAAAACAAAAACACCCCGTGTGTTACCTGTGAAGGTGTACACAAGATTAATTTCCCCCAAACTGTGCAATAACGAAATGGTTAAATTTGACTGAATAAAAATGATCTTGAACTATGAAAAATACCCCCAAAAATGATTCCCTACTGAAAAACTTATGAAATGAAAAAGATTTACGACTTCCCCCCCCCCCCTCTTTTGATAGAGAACACCCGGCTTCCTCAGGCTAATGGCATGGAATGGCTTGGCTAAGGACCCTCTGAACGTCATGGCTCCTCGATCGCTTGCTCATTGTGGTAATACAATGAGAGCTAGATCCCTGGGTATGGACTTCACATGGCAAGATGATATATTTTAATTAGCACTGGAAGGTGCGCATGTTGGTGGAAGTATGTACCTTCAAAAGCAAGTCGCTTGGTCAGGAATTAACAAAAAAATGGATGGTGCTGGCGTCTTGGATGCAGACCAAAGCAGAAAGGAACTTGCGACCGACCGAGGGGACGCTTTATATACTGGGCGTGGTCGACCAGAAAAATACGGTCGACCGGGAAACCCAGCCAATCCCTATTGACCATTTCGACCATCATGACCCCTAGAAAGGGTCAAGAAAAAGGGTCGACCGAAAATGGTAAGTTTGACCGTTTTCAAGATGGCGACAATTCTTGTAGATCCCTTCAACAATAAATATATTTTCCAGGCATCAGTACCGCATCTGTCGTAGTTTTTCTGACTGATAAAATGTTCTCTATCATTCCCTAACTTATTTCCCGTAAAAATAACTGAGAATTAATGCACAGTTAAAGAATTAAAAATCCCCCGACCCCTCACACTTAATGTGTGATATAAGTTGTAAATATATGATTTACAGTACAAATAAAGTTAACACTGAATGTTAACATGAAATAGGAGCAGTATCTGACTATTTTACTGCTCAGATTATAAAATATTATAATAAAACACCCCTACCCCAAAACGACCTTTAAATGTGCCCCCCCCCTTTTCTAGCATACAAAGTGAAATTTGTAAAATGTAACAACAGATCATACTGGTATTTCCGAAGTTAAATTTCCTATGAAATATTTTTGCAGCCTGTTGGAAATATAAGTGGATATAAGTGATAAAATCTTATTCCATTATTCTGGTCCTCTCTTTATTAATAATCCATTTATCAATTAATTTTTTCTTGGCAATGTTGATCTAAACTGACATTAAAATAAATGTAGATGAACTTTAATGGAGATTTAAATCTTTTGTATAGACTCATTACATTAAATGTTTGGGGTGATTGGTATGTGGCTCTCAAGAGACAGTTCTAGTTTGATGTTACTTTGTAAGATATTGGTATTTACAATGTACTTTTTCTTTCAGAGATCACAGTTTGGAATGATTGAAGGTGATTTTGCCTTAGCAATGAGTTTGTTCCATGGATATGAATTACTACAACTCCATGGACTGCGGTCACTTTATAATTTCTTGGATGGTATTGTTAGTGGTGATAAAGGACATGGGAGAACTAGAACAGAACTAATGAAGAATGCAGACTTTAATAGCTTAATGGAAATGTTGCAAGAGAAATTTTTGCCAGCAGAATGCAGGTTAAAGATGCAATATATTCTAGTCCAGATTTACTAGTGCTAATGGATAGCCACAGTGCTTATTGTTTATGTAGAAAACATTGCTTTGTCTGTCTGTCCGTCCGTCTGTCTTCATGTCCGGAACAGAACTTTTGTACCGTTGCACCTAAGATTATCAAACTTGGTATGTGGATGCATCATGGGAAGGCGATGTATCATGTACCAAATTTAGGTCACTGTGACCTTGACTTTGACCTTTGACCTCTATGTAAGTAAAACCTTGTGCATCTTAGTGTCTGGAGCAGAACTTTTGTACCGTAGCACCTAAGATTATCAAACTTGGTATGTGGATGCATCATGGGAAGGCGATGTGTCATGTACCAAATTTAGGTCACTGTGACCTTGACTTTGACCTTTGACCTCTATGAAAGTAAAACCTTGTGCACCTTAGTGTCTGGAACAGAACTTTTGTACCGTAGCACCTAGGATTATCAAACTTGGTATGTGGATGCATCATGGGAAGGTGATGTGTCATGTACCAAATTTAGGTCACTGTGACCTTGACTTTGACCTTTGACCTCTAACCTGTATGATAGTAAAACCTTGTGCATCCTTGTGTTCGGAACAGAAGTTTTGTACCATAGCACCTAAGATCATCAAACTTGGTATGTGGATGCATCATGGGAAGGCAATGTGTCATGTACCAAATTTAGGTCACTGTGACCTTGACTTTGACCTTTGACATATGATATGAGGTAATCAACTCCTCTTACAGCTTTTAACCAAGAAGTCTGAAACTTTGCAGGATGTTTCTATATACATTGAGCATGTGCACCTCCTATTTTGGTTGGATTATATTATTTTGTTCATATTTTATGGGTAGTTTAACTTAGTCATTTTTCAACAATATTCCATATGAGGGATACCCATTTTGTGTAATCAACTCCTCTGACAGCTT
This sequence comes from Anadara kagoshimensis, assembly GCA_021292105.1. NCBI lineage: Eukaryota > Metazoa > Mollusca > Bivalvia > Arcoida > Arcidae > Anadara > Anadara kagoshimensis. The sequence continues at coordinate 6,178,849 of CM037858.1, read as the reverse complement.
TTAACAAACAAGTCTGAAACTTTACAGGATGTTTCCATATACATTGAACATGTGCACCTCCTTTTTTGGCTGGATTATATAGTTACTTAATTATATATGATCCAGTTTTTTTAAAACTATGCATAGATATTGAGCATCATAAGAACATGTGCACCTGTCATTATCGGTTTCATCACATGTATTTTGTCGAATTATTAACATTTTCATACACAGAATTTTTCACATTACAATTTGGCCATACATACAATTTGTCCCCAGATCAAATGTTGGGAACGGGGGTGTATTAGCCTCTTTCAGAGACAGTTCTAGTTTATCTTGATTTTGAAATCTATTCAGTGCGAAGCTTATAAATGAATGTGAATGCTGGCTTCCTTATACACATATATTCTTAATTATGAAAAGTAAAATGTAACAGTTAGGTTAATAAAAAACAATATTGACTTTGCCATAGACTATTTTTCTTGTAAAATTATACATATACATATTTGGCATACATGTACTTTGCATATTATCTATGCTTTTATTAGAGAAAATAATCAGACTATAGCTAGCTACTGAAATTTTCATTGAAGTACTTTATAATATTTCAAGTACATGGAAATTTTACAAGTACATGTACTCCACAAAAAGCTGAAAATGATAGTGCATACTTGTACATGTATCTTGAAATATTTTGAAAACCCTAAACTTCTGTATTATTTCCAGGCTCCACAATCCAAGCATTATATTTTTAATCACTTCTATTTGTCTTCTACTGAAACATGTTTTCTGGTGTTATTGTAGACCAAGTCAGGCCAGTCAAAGCAGTAAAAAACCATTTGTAACAGGACATCCAAAGATGGAGAAGTTAAAAGAAGTTGTACTGGAACATTTTGATAAATTTCTTAAAGGTTTGAAGAATTTTATTGAACTTTCTCATGTACCTAAAATGACCAGAATTAGGGTTTACATTTAGACTGGGGGCGACAGCAAAATGTGAAAGTTAAACAAAAATGTATCAGTACATGTGTGTAAAAGTCAAAAGCTAAAACAGAAGTTGAGCCTTATGTTAACAAAGGAATTAGGCAAATAAAAAAGAATCTATGAGTTCAATTTTTCTGAACAAGACTTTTGACATAGTAGGATCATACCTTGATGATAATGAGAGAACATTGTAGTGTGAAAAAGTCTGTCAGTTTGTTTGTCGAGGATGGTCAGTTTTCTCTAAGCACCCTGGTCTCTTTTACTATCTTATAACTGACTGCCTTGATATATGTGGAAGAATCTAGAATAGGGTGAATAAGGTGTAAAACACCTTTACTCCGCCCTCGGTGTAAGATTGATGGTCAGCATTAAAATTAAAAATTTTGTTTTGCTGGACAGGTTGTGCTGGAGAGACTTTCTATTCTATCAATTTCTATAAAATTTAATTATCTATTTTTTTAGCTGAGAAAAATAAAGATAGAGCAACAAGAATAATGATATTCTCACAATATAGAGATAGTGTTACTGAGATAAAGGACATGCTTAAACAGCATTATCCAATAGTCAAAGTTATGAGTTTTATTGGCCAATCATCAGCTGGAAAAGCAACTAAAGGGTTTACACAAAAAGAACAACTTAAAGTAAGAACTGACAAATTTTCTATTTCATCTGTTTTACAGTTGCAGTGATTACATTGTATGTATGAACTTAAAACCTTATCACATGGATAACATTTACACAAATTTCTAAATGCCTACTTAATTTATGTGTTGCACACAAATGCCATAAAATTTTTTTTTTCCAAGGTTCAAATTTTGCAAATTAAGTGCAAATATAAGCCTAAATTAAAAATGAAATATAAAGAGAAGTCAAGGTTTACATATTTCTTTTTAAATGGGTGATAAAAATTGAAATTTGGTGATTTCAGTCAACAGTTTTTCAAATTCAATTTTTTTTCAAGTTAACCATAAACATCCCTTGACATCAGCCATTATTGTTTTATGAAACAATGTATTTGTATCTTCAGCATGTTGTTGATTTGATTATACAGTCGTATGTGATTTTATTTTATTCCAGGTAATGAAGGAATTCCGAGACGGTGGGTACAACACCTTAGTGTCTACATGTGTCGGTGAGGAAGGGTTAGATATTGGTGAAGTGGATCTTATTATCTGTTTTGATGCTCATAAAAGTCCAATAAGATTAGTTCAAAGAATGGGAAGAACAGGTAGAAAAAGAGAAGGAAGGATTGTCATGTTGGTTACACAGGGTAAAGAAGAACAGGTTAGTAATAATATATAATGGTATATGGAATATTACATGTAATTTAACTTGCACTTACAACCATACATAGGGACTCTTAAGTCTTGTCTGAAAATCTTTTGTTCTGAGGCATTAATTTTTCTATACTAACTTGTACCTGAGACCAATTGTTGCTGCCTGATCAGTCAGCTTGTCAATTGTTCAATAATCATGATAATGTAAATTTATTTCTAATTACACTGTTTGTTCGTGCATGCATGCATGTATCTTAATAGGCACATAAGAGACATACTGACCCTATAAACTTGAGTGAAGATCTAGATATGGTCTTACATCTGATCTTCTGGAACTTTTATAAATCTTTATGTAGATGAATTACTGTTATCTCTGTCTAAAACAAGATCAGGTGGTAACTCCCTTATGTAGAGATATACAAGTATTCTCTGCTTAAGATGTGTGATTTTTAAATATTTTACAAACATTTTAACAAGTATTTAACGTTCTACTTAAACTTCTCTTTCATATTTTGATATTTACATGAAAATGTGTTCTTTAATCATTTTAGATTTACAACCAGAGCCAGTATTCCAAGAAATCAATCCACAAAGCAATATTGAATGGAGCTAAATCCTTGAATTTTTACCAGTTCAATCCTCGCATGGTTCCTGATGGATGGGATCCCAAGTGTCACAAAATGTTTATAACTGTCAAAGAAACATTTAAACCGGCCAAAGCCGATGAAAAAAATAAAATCACAAAGATGTTGAATACAAATACTGGTACAGTACATACATGTATTTTATTCAAATTTTAATAATACATCAGGTATTGCATTTGACCCTTAACTGTCAGGGGTCAGTTTTACTTTCCTAAAAATCTCAAGAGTCTAGTTATATAAACACATCTGCTTCTTTCTGAATATCAGGAGTTAAATTCTAAGTGTCTAATTGAACCTCTGTATATGCACCTTATGATGTATTTAATTGATGAAATTGTATTAAATAAACCTTCAAAATATAATTTGCACAGACATGTATATGCAGAATTCCTAGCTGATAATGTCCTGAAAAGATTGAAAGTTAATTGATATTCCTGTTAAAACAATGGAGTTTTTTCATTATTATTAATTTGTTCTTTAAATTACAAAGGCATCTGTATTATAGTGGCAGTGTCTAATATTAAATCTTTTGATGGATTGAAAAAGCTACATGGTTTTTCTGACAGATCTTGATTTCCTGAAAATGTATTTGTAGATAGAAAAGCTGCTCATTCAGTAGATGATGGATTATTGACAGAAGAACAGTATAAAGTCTGGAAACAAAATTACGCAGTTCCCAAGGAAGAGTTGAAAATGCTCAAACCTAAATCAAAGTTTTTATCTTTGTCAGCTGAGGCTGAGGTGAGAATATACATGCATGGTATTGAAAATAAATAAAACTTGTCTAAAATTCAGCTAATACGTCAGGAGGTACCATTTATGTTGTTTGAAAAATTAAGTCCATAGACTGAATAGCTGTCTATTTCTAGTTCAGAGTGTTTGATGTGAACAAGTTCTGCTGTAGATGGAAACAACACGCACATCAAGTCGCACATCAAGTATTGGCAATTCATTTTTTCCATCTGTTTTTTTTTTTCAAATTTCATTTTATGAAAGTTCTCAAACTGAAATTATTTTGAATTTTATACTTCCCATTGTTTTTGTGCATGTAAATTACATACTGTGCACTATAAGCTGCAGTATTTAAATTCTGTTTCCCTGATTTCATATAAGTATAGTGTTTGTTTTGTTTCATGTTATTTTTAAGAAAGTTTATTATTGGTAAATCACATGTATCTTGCTGTGTGAAAATTTATTATTTATTTACACTTTGCTTTGATGGCTCTTTTACTGTGCTTATTTCTTGTTTTTAATTTAGAAATTGTAAAAAAAAAATAAAAAATTAATAAGCACTTAAACTTTTGAAAATATCATCTGAACAAAATAGAAATTTATATGCCTTTGTATTTCAGGCAAGGTCAGAAGATGGTGACAATGAAACAGAGAAATATTTGTCACTGAACAAATGGTTACTTTGGCAAAACCGTCTACAAACATCTTATGTCATGGGTCATTCAGAGAGGTCAAAACATTTAGTGGAACTTGTTGAATTTATTGAACTTCAGGGTAAGTAAACGTATACAAATTATAAATTGAGATATTGAAAGTGACAGCTAAATGACCTGTAATTGACAATATCTATAGTCACCACTATCATAAGACACACAGTAAAGCACATATTGAAACCAATTATTGTTAACCTGCCATCTGTAGATGAGCACGTCAATTTTAAGTGCTAAAAGAATGTTTTTGCTGATGTCAGTTTGCTTTCTAAAGGTAGGGAGTTTTCTCCAAGCACTCTGTTTCTTCCACAATCAATATACCGGGTAAGTGAAAGAATCTTGACTGGTGCATACAACACAACTAATCCACTACTTTTGATTCAAGAATGTACAGTCAAACCTGTCTGTAAAAGCCACCCAAGGGAACCAGTAAAAGTGGTCTTTATGGACAGGTGGCATTTATATACAGGTTCAAATAATATAAATAAAGAACAATTGAGATAAAATTCTACTGGCCTTTATAAACAGGTGACCTTTATATAAAGGTGGCTTTTAAGACAGGTTGGACTGTTTTGCCAATTTTATTGTATAATACAAAATACAATCATTGTAAGTTGCAAATCTGTGTTTTAAATTAACATAATGAATGGCTTATGGGTCATTGGAATAAGGACTTTAGCAGGACTTTTGCTTGGTAATTAATAAAAAGATAGGTAATCTGTGATTCTTTTACCTTTATAAGTTTTGAGTGTCTGCCTTCATCAGTTTGATATTTTTGTATTAGATCCATTATACTTAATTGTGTAAATTTCATTTTAAAATTATCAGAATTTGTGATTTATGAAAATTTGAATCGGCAATGCCATTTTAGTACAATAGTTCTATTTTGTTTTTTTATAGAGTCACTTGATCCAAATGAAGATAATTATGGACAGGAAATGGAACTCTTCTTAAATGAAGATGATATAATAAAACCAGGTGAAGGAATCCAAAATGATGGAGGCAAAATCACCAGTTTTTTGACAACAGCAAAAACTACAAATAATCCAAATAAGAAAGTACCAAAGAAAAAAGTTGTCAAAAGAAGTAATTTATTGCGAGATTTTGAATCTGATAAAGAGCAAGAAGACAGTGATGTTGAATTTCCTGCTGTTGGTCTACATAGTGAAGATGTAGATATAGCTGAAATTGAAAGGGAGACAACTGAGAATGGCAACAGTCTACAACAACTTGCTGATACTGTTGTAGGAATAGATAAAGTGACAAAATGTCAATCAAAAGAGAAAGTAAATGTTGAGAAAGAAAAAAAAATAGAAAAAGAAGGAACAAATATTGATGAGCTTGGATTTAAATCAGGAATAAATAAAATTAAAAGGAAAAGTACCAAGAAATTACAAGAAAATAAAATAGTTGAGGAAACACTGGCACAAAATGATTATAACAACAAAATGAAGACAAAGGGAAAGAAGAAAGATAAGAAGAAAAGATACTCTAGTGGGAATGCAACTATAGTACAAATTATTGCCAATGACGATGGCAGTGATTTTGATGAGAATGATTATAATAAAGGATTTGTACCAGATATTCCAGTAGAAGTCTATACTGGAAATCAAGAATTGATAGAAAATAATGTTGAGCAGCAGAGTGATGACAATGTCAAACTATCAGAACCAATGACAGCTGGTAATATAAACAACAGTCATGATGTAGTGAACATGGAAATTGATGGCGATGATTGTGAGAAACAGGATGAAGGTCATACGGATGACCCTACATATTCACAGTTATTTCCCATGTTTGAGGACAGTAAATCAGTTTTCTGGAAATCTCCAAGCAGAGATAGAGCATGCATGGCTGAATATCAGATTCCAAGTCCTCCATCTGTAGAGGAGATTAAAATTGTGATTGAGTCATTAGATAATTCTGAACATTTACCAAAGATTGATTTAGAGGAACTTGTTGAAGAATGGAAAAATGAAAACCATTTTAGTAAGAAAGAGACGTTATCAGAAGAGATTAAACCTGCAGGATTAGTACAAGGACAAACTGAAAACGGTGAAAATAATAATGATCAGAAGAGTGATGTTGATTGTATTTCTTATTCTCCTTTAGTTGATAAGAATGTTACTTTAGTGAAGCAAAATGAAGTTGAAACTTACAGAACATTAAGTAACCTTGTTGTTAATCAGAGTAATGGTGAAATTAAGGATGATCTTAGTGATTCTAATCATGAAGATTATCAGAATTGTGACACTAGTAGAATAGAAAATCCTGAAGTATCTCATGAATACAGTGCTCAGAAACTTGTGAATGTTTCAAAATCAGACCATGTGAAGAAGAAAGTGAGTGATGAAAGCAGTATTCAGAACCTCTCACTTGTTGACAAAACATTAGACTCTGAGAAGAAGTTATGTGATGAAAACAATGTTCAGAAATATCTGCCAGTTGACCAGGTGGAGAAATTATCATCGGACTCTGATAATGAAGATATTTTTATTGATACTCAAGCTAACTTTATGCTTACAGCTGATGATCACTTCCTGGGAGATATGAGTATGGACGATGGTCATCATAAAAGTTTGTCTGTGTCCAATTCTAGTTCTGATCATAAATCTGATAATAGTAGTGTTGTGTCTCACCCAGAAGATATCATAGACAAGAGAAAACCAGATTCCAAGGAAGATGCAGAGATCGGTGACATAAATGTTACAAAGTTGAAAAAACCTTTGTTTAAGGATTTATCGTCATCAAAAATTAAAGAATCTGCTGATGTGATGGAGGAAAGAGCTACATTTAAACACCAGGCTTTCATTTATCCCAGCAGTCATGAGAAATTTAGTAGTGAAAAGACTGTTACAAATGCCAATTCATCTGTAAAAAATCTATTAGACCCAGAACCTGATGTAGATCAAGTCAATTCAAAATTTGTTTCAAAGGTTTCAAAAGATAGTGGAAAATGTGAATTGATAGATTCTAAAAACACTAATAAGCATTTTGTATCGCCGAATAATTTCCAAATGTCAAAGAAAGATTTATTGAACACTTCTAACCAGCAAACACCAGGACATGCAACTAATGTGTCTGCTTCACTGTTTGATGATTCGCTGTTCAAGGATGAATTGTCAGATGATACATTTTTGGCTGTAAAAACACCCCACTCTTCAAATAAACCTAACGTTAAGAATTCAGATTTAGATTCTCAGGTTACTTTTACCCAAGCTCTGGCTTGTGTTCATAGCGGTTCTGAGGGCAGTTCAACTGATGATACTCATATACACGAAATAATGGATGAAAAGTCAAGCAATAGTGATCATTCATCCAGTGTTAGAGTGGATAAAAACATTGTTCAAATTGAAAAGTTATCTCATCACACTGATGGTTTAGGGGGTGCATCAAATTCGGACGATTTTTCAAAAACTAAACATTCACCATCTAACTTAAATCTAAAGCAGAAGTCGGATATTGTATTAAAACAAGGCCCAGTAGAACAAAAACAGATAGATAACCAATGTTTCACAGAGTTAAGAAATTCTTATGTTAAAGAAAAAGCAGGATTTTCTGGTAATATTGATGGTGATGATGAGGAGGAAGAGGAGGAGGTTGATCTCCCTACATTTGATTTAGGGTTTAATATTGATGAAGACATTATACCACCATCACCGTGTACCAGCCCATCTTTTTCACAGAAATCATTTTCCAGATCACTTAGTCAGAGTTTGATAAGAAGTAGAAAGTCTTTGTCCACACTGTTAGGTACTTCTGTTGATGAGAAAAAATCTTTATCAAATAAAAATAAAATGATACCTATAACAGAGGAAAGTCTTCAACATTCAGACAATTGTGAAGATAATGAAAATGGTGATATTCAATTAAAAAGCGTTCTAAGGGAAAGTGAAAGTTGTATGTCTGTAAATGTCAATTCAAAAAATGATAGTGATACAAGTGACAGTGTAGCTGTTGACAATAAGAAGGAAAAGATCACACAAAATCTTGATGATGATAATGAGAACTGTGATTTTAACACATTTTCTGAAAAAGAAACTGATTTAGAATTTAGTGTTAATTTTGACTGTGATATTACTTTTGACAATTTAGAAGGCCCTTCATCTCCAGTTTTATCTGGACGGAAATTATCCATCCCCAAAAATTCACCAGAGTCTCCTGCATTAAACGATAGTTTAGTTGTGAGAAAAAAACGTAGAGTAACCATGATTGACTCTCCTGAAACCCCAGGTTGTGAAAAGCAAGAATTAGATAAATCTTTAGATGACAGTTTTGTTGTGAGAAAAAAACAAAAGGTGTCAATAATAGACTCACCAGAAACTCCTGATCTGTGTAATAAAAGCAGCACAAAAGAAGATGAGTTTGAATTTAAAACACCTGTAAGACCTGTCCTAAGTAAAAGAAAATCTAAAATGATAATCAGTGATAATTCAGATGATGATATAGACACTACTAGATTAAAAGAAAGAAAGAAATTATCTGTGTCATTCAGAGACATGACAACCACCAAAATTATTGATGACTATGATGATGAAGATTTTCAAGATGATGATAAACTTGGTAAAAATGTAAGTAAAAATATAAATAAAGTTAGAGATTGGAGGAAAAAAGAAAAATCTGCTACAGTATCAAATGAGAATAGATATCAACAAAAAAAGTTTACAAATATAAAGTCAAGGAAATCAAAATCTCCAGCTGACATGTTTATTGTTGATGAAGCAGACGTATCTGATGAAGATGATGTTGACGTTTCTGATGATGAAGCAGATGACAGTGACTTGGACAACATGGAGGACAGCTTTATACATGAAGGGTCACAGTTGTCTCAGGATTGCTCACAAGACATGCATGCAATTTATCTCAAATCTGTCCGAAGCCCAGCAGTAAGCAGTGGAAATAGATTTAAGTTAAAATATGACCATGGAAATATAGATGTATTTTCTCAGGCACCAAGAGGTGAAGAGGAAGAGGAGTCCCAGTATATTGATGATAGTTTTTGTGTAGATGATGATTATGAAGATACTATAATTGACATTGATGAGGAAGTGGAACTTTGTAAAGACTTAAATGATACTACTTTTGTAGGCCGAAGAACCCGCTGGTCAAAACCTGTAAGAAAGGAAACCAAAAAAGTTGTAAAAACAGATAAAAGAATGAAGAGAATTAGAACTATGGTTGATTCTTCTAGTGATGAAGAAACACATAAAGTAGGACATGTTTCTAACATAACTACATGTATAACTCCAGCAGGAAGTCCAAAAGGATCTACAGGTTTTAAACCTAGAAAACGACAAATATTATCAAGTAGTGACGATGAAGGCTTGCTTACAAAGAGTACCAGTAGTGAAACATCACCAGAAATATTGTCATTAAGGTCAAGAGTAGGTCATGGGGAGAACATCACTGCAAAATCAGGAGGGAAAGACTTACCAAAATATCATCAGTCATTTGAAAGTAAAGAACCTCAGATGGAGACACCTGGTGACAACGCTTCGCAAGAGATAATGCTATCTTTAAAGTCAAGAATTAGTAAAACTGGAAATACTAAGGCACTTTCTGTCTTGTCAAATCAACCAAAACGGAGCTCTGGGGATAGGGAGGGTGTGTATACAGATATAAAAACCAGCATATCGAACTCTAACCACAATGTGTCAGGAAATGTTGATGATAATTGTAGTTTAGCAGACAAAATGAAAGAGGAAAGGTTAAAAAGGCAAAAGGAAAAACAAGAAGAATTTAAACGCAAAATGGCAGAAAAACAAAATATGACATTAAAAAACCAAGGTGATGGAAGTGATGAAATAAAGACAGCAAAGGGGGATAACTCAATAGAGAATGTATCTGGTGTGGTTTCAGCAGAAAATGAGTCGGCACATTTAGAAAGTGTTTCAAGATTACATTGTAGTAGTGCTGGAAAACTAGTGATATTGGTTGATTCAAAAGAATTAAATGGTGCTCAGGACATAGTTTCAGATTTAAGATTTCTACATAATTCAGTTGTTGTTGCAGCTCAGTTATTGGGTTGTGATTATGTAGTAAGTAATCGCATGGGGGTAGATCGACAACAGTGGGCAGAATTTAGCAATGGTACTAATAGAAATAAGTTAACAGAAAAAATACAAAATATGTGTGAATTGTATGATAGACCGTGTTTACTTATAGAAAAAGATCGAATAAAAGGTGACATCAAAAGTGGGTCTTCTCGCCCTCTTCATTGGACTAAGTATGTGGACAGAACGTTGGCCCAATTAATCAAGTCAAAAGTTACTTTATATTTTACCGAATCTCAGAAAGAAACAGCAGCCATGTTGGCAGAATTGTGTAAACTGGAACAACGAAAAAATCTCTCAATCTCTGTCCCAACAGATCTAAACGTTGAAAAACAGCAACAAGCCAAATTTTATTGTTCATTTCCTAGTTTATCGTATATACATTCATTAAATTTATGTTATAATTTTACCTCTATATCACAGTTTTTATCCAGTGATGTAGATAATATAAGAAATAAGGGTAAAATGTCTGAAAAACGAGCGACAGAAGTGTACAACTACATCAGAAGAACGTTTGATACTCAGATGTTACCAACAAGCTATGGTTAGTCATTGGAAATTGAAAGGGGGGGGTATAAGAATTTGTCTAGTACCAACAAGCTATAGTTAACCAGCGGATATTTGAATGTGGAGATGAGTAGAGGGGCTATAAGAATTTGTCTAGTACCAACAGGCTATGGTTAACCAGTGGATATTTGAATGTAGGGAGGGGCTACAAGAATTTGTCTAGTTACCAACAACCTGTGGTTCAACAGATAATATTTGAATGTGAGGAGGGGTTACAAGAATTTAGCTATAGGTCATTTGTGATATCGTAGCAGAGTGTTTATAGGTTCGAAACATGACAAAAATCAGAGCAAATTATGTACTAATGCTACAGAATTCTTTATGTTTGTGGGATTTAAATTCTGTGGTTTTGTAAGTTAAAAAAATATGTTTGGGGAAACTTAAAAGATAATTGTTGGGAGAAACCTTTGTAGAATTGTGTTTTTTGACAATAAGTAAGTTTTATTGACATTAATTTTTTTGGTATTCACTAAGATCCAAAATCCTCACAAACAAACATTTGTGATTTTATAGTAGCTGCAGTATGTCATCATTTACATAGAGGGGGCAAAAAGTTAAACATATACTGCAAGTGTAAATAATTTGCCGCTTACTAATTTTCCCTTATTTCATGGTAGAAATTTTCCACACAAGTTTGTACCGGTACTCCATATAAAATAATATATATTCTTGATCTTAGAGTTAGCTTCATAAATCAACAAATATTAAACCCTGTGAAAAGGTTGGAAATTACAAAACCACGAAAATTTAAACCTGTAAAATTAAATACATTTACAGTATATATATTTTCTTTTCAAATTACCCTATTAGAAACCTAGTAATTGCTCGGCCAAAATACTGTGAACAATGTGTACCGGTAACAATAAATGCATTATAATAAGTTATTGTTTAAATATTGTTTAGCAGCCGAATTTGAAAAAATTATGAATAAAAAGCCTTTTTCAAAGTATATTTTCTTGAATTGGCTAAAACAGGTTACTTTTGATAGAGTTAATCAAAAATTAGTAGCCAATGGCGATTTTGGCAATCAGAAACGGAAACATAGAATAAGTGATTACAAACCATGAATACCAGTAATTCATTTTATTTGTGGATTGTTATATGCCCATTACAGTGACTTATCTGGCATCTTTAATCATCATAAGGCGATACTTTCCATTTTAGCTCGGCCTATGTGTCATATTGTAAAAGATGTACACTATAGTCAGTTTAAAACCTAAGTTGAAATAGGAACCAAGAAAAACATAAAATTTGATTGAATTCTTGTCTTGGGGTTTGAAATTAATTTTGGTTTAAGCAAAGTTAATGAAAGAAGGTAAAGTATTATTGCATTGTTTTGGTTTGAATGTACCCAAGAACAGCTGAAATGCTGAAAACTGCTGCATGGTACTTCTTAATGTGTTTTAGAAGAACTGAAAGGGGAATTAAACTCTGTATCCAATAAAAACTGTAATACCAATTACTTATTCGAAATAGGAAATACAATTTTTGGAAAATATGCAATAACCATTGCAAATATATGAAATATGCTTTTGAATTAAACTCTGTATCCAATAAAAACTGAAATACCAATTACTTATTCGAAATAGGAAATACAATTTTTGGAAAATATGCAATAACCATTGCAAATATATGAAATATGCTTTTGCGAATATATGAAATTGTGTATAAAGCAATAACAATTGCAAATACCACAGGGTTCATACAGGCCTTGAAAAGTCCTTAAATTTTGAGGTTTGCCTTAAAAAGACCCTTAAAACAAGTCTGACCCTGAAAAGCCCTTGAATTTATCCTGGAGGCCCTAAAAAGCCCTTGAATTTTGCCAATTAGGTGTTGATATTAAATGGTTGTAAATAGACTGATCAAAATAAGCAAATCAATAAGTTACGTTGAAATGAGCAATTTCAAGGTACCTGACCCTCCTGAACATCCAAAATCAACCCTCACTTCAAGTGTCGTTACTGGACATGTAAGTAATTGTTTTATTGATTTAATTGTCTTTGCACCAATGTTTTTCTTATAAAATTGTCCCTCTGATTAGGCCTTAAATTTGCAAACGAGACCCTGAAAAGACCCTAAAAAGTCCTTAAATTTGGAGTCCAAATGTCTGTACGAACCCTGTACCAGTATATCAAAAATATGATATAAGCATTGTGTAGTTACGAAACAATATTACAGAATAACTTTGTATCTTAAATGTCTCTTTGTGAACTCTGTATGTTTATTCTATGACTGGATTTTCAGAATGAGTTGACTGCTGATTGACGTGATTTATGATTATATTAAAGTCTATATTTTACATGTTTATTTATAAAACTATTTTTTATAAAACCAACTATTTAAATGACTTTATCTTGTGGTTTATTTATACAACACTGTATTATAATTATACACTACCATGTAAATCAATGTTTGATGAAACATATGACAGGTATATAGCTAGCTAAACAGAAGGTGCTTACTCTCCTGGAACACCCTATATCAGATCTTCCGTGGTGGGTGTTTGCATCTTTTACTTAATTTGCCAGTTTTCAAAGTTTTTACTTTGCTTTTGGAATGTGATTTAGACAGGGATTAGTATATTTGTTTTTTTGGCTGAATAATACTTCAATGTATTCAATAACTTAGCCATCCCTAATAAGACAATTGTGATGGTTTGAATAATCTAACGGTATATGACGCAAACCACCAGTAAACTTTAAGTTTTTTCCTTAGTCTTGAGTTGGCTAGTGTATAGGCATAGACAGCCTCTATACTACTATATAGGGCCTCAGTGGCCAAGTGGTCTAAAGCACCAGCATACAGATTACAGTACCTCTTGCTGCCTAGGTTCGAATCCTGCAAATGTCAAATTCTAGTGTGAGAAACTTTGTCGGTTTGCTTGCTAAAGGTAGGTGGTATTCTAAGCCCTCAAAATTCTAGTGTGAGAAACTTTGTCGGTTTGCTTGCTAAAGGTAGGTGGTATTCTAAGCCCTCAGGTCTTACTGTTTTGATATAAGTGAAAGAATCTTAACTGAGTGTAAAACATTATTACTGCATTCCACTCTGTACTACCTTGGCAGATCCATACAGAATGTGAGAAACTTTTGTCAGTTTGCTTGCCAAAGGTAAGTGGTTTTCTTCGAGTGCTCAGGTTGCCTCTCTGAACTGAATGTTTTGATATTAGTGAAGATTACCAGTATGCAAAACAAATCATTTGTTGCAATAAAGTATCGAAGAAGCAAAGGGACCTTAATCAGAGGTATTAATGGACAAGTGGTCTTTATGTAGAGATGGATGTTATAGCAGGTTTTACTGTATACACAGGTGGTCTCTATATGTAGGTGGTCACTATAACAGGTTTTACTGTATACACAGGTGGTCTCCACATGTAGGTGGTCACTATAACAGGTTTTACTGTATACACAGGTGGTCTCTACATGTAGGTGGTCACTATAACAGGTTTTACTGTATACACAGGTGGTCTCCACATGTAGGTGGTCACTATAACAGGTTTTACTGTATACACAGGTGGTCTCCACATGTAGGTGGTCACTATAACAGGTTTTACTGTATACACATGTGGTCTCCACATGTAGGTGGTCACTATAACAGGTTTTACTGTATACACAGGTGGTCTCTATATGTAGGTGGTCACTATAACAGGTTTTACTGTATATGCGGGTGGTCTTATTATGGAGATAGTCACTATATCAGGTTTTTCTATACAGACAGGTGGTCTTTATATGCAGATGGTCACTATATTAGGTTTTTCTGTACAAACAGGTGGTCTTTATATGCAGATGGTCACTACATTGTGTTTTTCTGTACAGACAGGTGGTCTTTATATGCAGATGGTCACTATATTGAGTTTTTCTGTACAGACAGGTGGTCTTTATATGCAGATGGTCACTATATTGGGTTTTTCTGTACAGACAGGTGGTCTTTATATGCAGATGGTCACTATATTGGGTTTTTCTGTACAGACAGGTGGTCTTTATATGCAGATGGTCACTATATTGGGTTTTTCTGTACAGACAGTGGTCTTTATATGCAGATGGTCACTATATTGAGTTTTTCTGTACAGACAGGTGGTCTTTATATGCAGATGGTCACTACATTGTGTTTTTCTGTACAGACAGGTGGTCTTTATATGCAGATGGTCACTATATTGGGTTTTTCTGTACAGACAGGTGGTCTTTATATGCAGATGGTCACTATATTGGGTTTTTCTGTACAGACGGGTGGTCTTTATATGCAGATGGTCACTATATTGAGTTTTTCTGTACAGACAGGTGGTCTTTATATGCAGATGGTCACTATATTGAGTTTTTCTGTACAGACAGGTGGTCTTTTTATATGCAGATGGGCACTATATCAGGTTTTACTATAAAGATGGGTGATCTTTATATGGAGATTTATGCGAAAGCATTAACTTGTTTTATTTGCCATCCATAAATTACCATGCATGTACCATAACGGACTGAAAATTTTACAAAATTAATTTGTTGAAACATCATTATGCTAAAGCTGAGTGATTTTCAGTTAAAATAGTGTTTTTATCCCAAAAACTATTATTTTCCTAAATTTTTATATTTTCCCAAAAATTTCAGAAAATTCCAAGAAAATTTATCTTCTAGAAAACAACTTTATTGCATAGTCACATATTTTAATGAGCAGAATTTGATACGATAGGAATGTAAACCTATGGCAAATATGAATTTGTAAAGTTATTTATGGATAGCAGTGTATATAATAAGCAAAGGGCATGGTCTTTTAAAGGGGGTATTAACCCAAATGGTGATTTTTATGTTTTTGAAAGTTTCAATATGTGTGATAGTAGGACTTGTTTTTCACCAATAATTGTTTTAGCTTGCAGTTTCAGTTTATTGCAACAACATTTAATATCTAATTCTTTCATAAGGATATGTTCAAAAATAGGCATACACTTGATGCATTAAGGACATGGCAGTCACTGTAGTGACAGTGTCGGGAAATTATCATTTTCAATATTTTTTTGTTTATAAAGCAAAATTTGACAATTTTGCAATTCAAAATACGAAACTTTTAATAAAGTTTATTTGTTTGACATGGATTGGTATGTTTGTAACGATTGTAGGCAATAATATGGAATTTATTGAAAATTTATAGTGTTATAAGAAGGTTTTTACTATCAAACTACATTAATTTCTATTATATTTTGCATGAAAACTTAATAGAATGAATGTATTCATATCATATAAAACTAATAAATTAATTTTCGAAATTAAAATAATGTTTCACGTATTTATTGATTTGAAAATTATAAATTATTTAATTTCATTGCATTTTAATTTATTTAAAGGGAGATAACGCATTATGCGTCGTGGGAAATGTTTGTTTTGGGCACCAGTCTATATTTTCAATAACAGGAACTGATGCAATATGGCGGAAAGAAGTAGCAACAGCTGATCAACAAATCGAAATGAATATTCTTCCCTAATGTGCTATTTTTAGCCTATCTTGCACAACATATTATGCGATCCGATGGGAACATAACAAGAGCAAAGGAAAGGAAAATGGATGAATTGATATCATTTTTTGATGCAGAAAATGCAGACGAAATGCCTGCAGAATTGCCACCAGAGGTAATACAGTTCTATATTATTTTTCTCGTGCATAGAATTACTTCTTACAATCACGTATTTGTATGTTGAATCCATGTACGAATAGTAAGGTTTATTTTTCAGCATTTTGTTATAAATTAAATCCAACATTTATTTTGTGTCCATTCCGACCTATTCAGCTGTTTAGTTTGTTTTCATGATGATAATGTTCAACAATAAATAACTACTGTAGGAACCACACATTGGTTCCATAAAATGACAACCTGTGATAGTGATTTTGTTGTAAAAGTGCAATTTCTAGGCATCTGCTTTTAACAGCTACTGGTAATTTGTTTCTATCGTACCTCTATGACATATAGGAGAACCTATGTCATACTCAGGGTGTGTCGAGTGCTACTGTAGGAACCACTGTGACTGTGTCATTGAAATACTCTTTATATCCATAGAAAATCAAATAAATTTGAATAAAGATCAATATTTTTCACCTACTTGTACCTAGTCGTAACAGGAAATCTGTATGCGCATCCGCGATTAGCCCAAAATATATCTGCTTTTAGTTTTAGTTTGTATCACTTTTCTTCAATGGGAAGGTGAAATAATGCTTAGCTGGTCCGGATATCAAACCCAGGATCTCTTGTGTTCTACCAACAGCAACCCAGACTGATTAGGTAGTTTGGCTTCCCAATGCAGATCCCTTCATTCACCCCTCCCAATTTTCAGACCTATTCAACTTTTTTTAATCGAAACGACACATGGTTCAACCCAATTAAGATATAATACTAGTGTTCTTATAAGTTCTATACCAATCAACAACTCAGACTACTTTGTGTCATTTCTTTACAGATTTTACAGTTAAATTACAAAAATTCATTTTATTTTTTCATTTCAACAACTTCTTTAATTTATTTAACAAGAAATATATTTATCCTTTTTGCTGTTTTTAGGTTGAAGAAGGCAATGTTGAATATAAGGTGAGTATTATCTACATATACTTTACACTTACCTATAAGTAAACTTATAATCTTTATAAGATTACCGTAGTCATTATTTAGTTGGTAGGTTAATCAGAAATAAAATAACAATACAACAATAATGTTTGGTGCTGTTCTATGGGATCAACACCCCTTAAAGATTGTGTGAGATGTTTTTAAAAATGTTTACATAGCAAATGACAAATGTGAACTGATATGATTCCATATCTAAAAAAAAAATAATTGTTATGCACAAACGTTGTGGGGGGGGGGGGGGGGGTCACTTTAAAGCGTCAAACCCCATTGGCATTCTGAATTATTCACTATATGTTTTGTTTATATATATACATTTATATATATATATATATATATATATATATATATATATATATATATATATATATAAAAACAAACTTCCTCACTTTTGTCTGTTTATAGCAATGACACAATTTGCACAAAATACTAAAAAAATAATTCCGTAGTTTTTATTTCATTAAAACGTTAACTTTATCTAATAAATAATTGTTTTCTATATTTCAGCTGAAGCTAGTCAATCCGTCACATTCTCGGTTTGAACATCTGGTAACTCAGATGAAATGGAGACTCCAGGAAGGAGAAGGGGAGGCCATTTACGAGATTGGAGTAGAGGACAGTGGAATGTTAGCTGGTCTAACTGATGCTGAACTTGATGCTTCATTATGTACATTACAAAGAATGGCAGCAGAGTTAGTTTGTTTGAAAAACTTTAGTTAATACATTGTATTTCTAATTACAGTTGAAACTCTTAAAACTTTTGCCTAAATTAAGACGAAACTACAAATTGAGGGAAACTTTATATGCTGTTATATTCATGGGAATAAAATCTCTTTTAAAAAAAATTGTGTTAAAAAAAATTGGCAAAAAAATTCATGGAATGGTGTTTTGCGGTCAGTTAGGATCCTGATAATTAAAATTTTCTTGTTGAGATTAAATTTCATGGTATTCAATATCCCACAAAAAATAGTGAAATTTAATACTAGTATATCACAGATATATGTGAAATTTAAAGTATAATCTTTTTCTCTCACCGGGCAAGTTATATATTTGCTTGATTAATGCAGAACTATCCCATATTTAAATTTTGATGACCTGATAAACTGTCATCATATGAGTGGCTCACGGTTATCTTAAAATGTTTGCAGGTTAGGAGCGACCATTACAGTATTACGTGAGCGACATGTAGAATTAGAAGGTGCTGAATGTCAAAAACGTGCCATGGAAATCCTAGTCAGAAAAGTTCCAGATGACCAACCAGTAAGTTTTTAATTTTACCATGAAAATTCAATGAGAAGTTACACAGACAGAAATAAGCAAAGAAAAAGAATCAACTGAAAGGAGCACACACACACATGCACACATGCACACACGCACACACACACACACACACACACACACAGACAGAGAGAGAGCTTTTTTTAGGGTTAAACAATCAATTAAAAATTAATATGTTACAAATGAAATCAATTTTTTGACAGTTTTGATATATGGATAATACTTTATTTTAAAATTCTTTTGTTGGAATTATATACACAGTTTAATAGTTTAATCCAAAATTATTATTTTCCAGTTTTTAGATCTACGACTAGCTGTGCTAGGTAATGTCGAATCAGGTAAAAGTACATTAATTGGAGTATTGACACAAGGAGAGCTAGATAATGGTAGAGGAAGAGCTAGGCTGAATTTATTCCGACATCTTCACGAGATCCAGTCAGGGAGAACATCTAGTATAAGTCATGAAATTTTAGGATTTAATGACCATGGCGAGGTAATTATTAGAACATGTACAGTATTTTACCCATTGAGAGGCAACAACCAGTACATTGTACATGTATAAGCAAGATTTGTACAATGTTTGCGTGAACCTTAGTCCCACTTAGACCAGTATCTTTATAAATCAGCTTTTTCAAAACATAAATCTATTGGTTCATTGAATCTCTTTCTCTTTGAGATTATTCTATGAAAACTAAGTACATGTACTATGAACAAAATTTTTACCTATCCATGGACTAGGTTTCCACAAATTTAAAATTATTAGTAGCCAAATTTCTAAAATTTGTGAAAAATAGTCCTTTTTAAAGTATTTTTCCACAAATTTGCTAAAATAGGTTACTTTTTGAAAGAATTTCTCAAAAATCAGTAGCCAATGGCGATTTTGGTACCAGAAATGGAAACATAGCATGGAGGAAAATATTTATCTAATACTATGTAAAAATGTTTTTACTGTTACACAGACTTATTCAAGGACAGTGAGTTATGTTGTTGGATCCTGATATTTTAGTACATGTATTCTGTTTAACTTTTAGTTTTTGTATTACATTGTTCCTGTAGTCTTAAGGTTTATAAGTTTGATTATTATTTCTTTTTCAAAAATTTAACAATTATACTTTTAATTTTTCATAATAATTTGGTATTCAAATCTTATCTCACTCTAGTTAAGAAAAGTGAAAACATTATAAATCAGTTTCAATATCAATCACTTTTGAAAGGAATATGCTACAGATTCAGAATAGATTACCCCTCATCCATTCACTGCTTTCGGCATTAAATCTGTTCACTGCCTTCCAGACTAAGTACAATTTAAAAGTATATAAGAACTATTTGGTTAATTATCGGAAACTGAGTATTTATCATTTATATAAGATACCCTTGAGACTATGTTTTGACTTTTGGAAATTTAATTTGACTCTAGACTTTCAGCAAGAAAGCTGTGTTTATATGGGATTTGATATTTTGAAACAAATCACTTTTTAAAGAAAAATAGAAACCCTGGGTCAAGTAGAGTTATGAACATTTTGTGACTGTGGGTATTATAAACAAGTGTTGATTTTTGTTTTAGATTGTGAATTATAGTGAATCCAGAACTGTAGAAGATATATGTGAAAGTTCCAGTAAATTAATAACCTTTATAGATTTAGCTGGTCATCAGAAGTACCAGAAAACAACAATATTTGGATTAACAGGATACAATCCAGACTTCGCAATGCTAGTTGTCAGTGCCAATACTGGAATGGGTATGTATGTTGTTATTGTTGTCTAGGTTTATATTTCTGTCTAAGGTGGGAAAGTTTGTCAGTTCTCATGCCAAAGATCAGTAGTTTTTTCTGATATTCAGATTCCCTTCACTATTCCAGAATTTGTAGGCTCTTTATAAGTGGTTTGAATCTAACTGGGCATTAAACAACTTTCTAATAGCCAATCAACAAACTTATCTTTAAGAAATCTGTTTTAACTGGTATCTCTTCAAATCCTAAGTGATTTATTGCAGTATTTCTACGAATGAAGAAATTGAATCTATCATTTTAATTTCTCGGTCTTTATTCTTTAACATTTTCATTACCTCTGTGTTTGTAAACTAAAGCCTTTTTTCATGTTTTCCTCTTTTTCTGTTAAGGTCATTTGCACAAAATACAGAAAAGCCTTTACCATATCTTCGGTGTTAGCATTTGTCATGTTAGTATCAGTGTCAAATGTTGAAGTATAGACAAGAGTTACTGTTCTTATGACAGCTTGCTTTAACAATAGTTTGTAGCCATACATGTATTTTATACCTGATTATTTTACTATTAAATAATAAAATGTATATTTGTTTTAGCTGGAACAACAAAAGAACACTTAGGTTTTTCTCTTGCCTTGATGTGCCAGTGTTTGTAGTAGTTACAAAGTTGATGCATGTAGAAGAGTTATGATAGAACGAACCGTCTCACAACTAGAGAAGATCTTAAAGTCACCTGGCTGTAAACGTATACCAATCAGAATAAAAACAGAAGATGATGCCATAACTGCAGCAACTAACTTTGATTCAGAGAGGTACTTGTAATTATTATGTCAGTTGCTACACATACAAACATGTATATACATGTATGTTATTGTATTGGGGCCCAGGTGGCTAAATGGTCTTAAGCCCATGTTTATAGATTATGGTGTCTCTCACTGTCTAGGTTAAGTAAGTGAATAGATAGAGTAAAACATTGATTCATTGCCAACATTTTTTATATTATAGTTTGGCATTATGAAGGGATTTGTTGTAAAAAAAACTTAGAAATGGATATTGGAATTTTTAAATACTTTTGCTATAAGTAAGCTGATAATTCTATCAAGGGACACTATATCAAGTTTTACTGTACATTAAGCTGATAATTCTATCAAGGGACACTATATCAGGTTTTACTGTATATAAAGCTGATAATTCTATCAAGGGACACTAT
Source organism: Anadara kagoshimensis (assembly GCA_021292105.1). Lineage (NCBI taxonomy): Eukaryota > Metazoa > Mollusca > Bivalvia > Arcoida > Arcidae > Anadara > Anadara kagoshimensis. The sequence goes on along the minus strand of CM037858.1, from coordinate 6,157,103 downwards.
ATCAGGTTTTACTGTATATAAAGCTGATAATTCTATCAAGGGACACTCTATCAGGTTTTACTGTATATTAAGGTGATAATTCTATCAAGGGACACTATATCAAGTTTTACTGTACATTAAGCTGATAATTCTATCAAGGGACACTATATCAAGTTTTACTGTACATTAAGCTGATAATTCTATCAAGGGACACTATATCAAGTTTTACTGTACATTAAGCTGATAATTCTATCAAGGGACACTTTATCAGGTTTTACTGTACATTAAGCTGATAATTCTATCAAGGGACACTATATCAAGTTTTACTGTACATTAAGCTGATAATTCTATCAAGGGACACTATATCAGGTTTTACTGTACATTAAGCTGATAATTCTATCAAGGGACACTATATCAGGTTTTACTGTACATTAAGCTGATAATTCTATCAAGGGACACTATATCAAGTTTTACTGTATATTAAGCTGATAATTCTATCAAGGGACACTATATCAGGTTTTACTGTATATAAAGCTGATAATTCTATCAAGGGACACTATATCATTAAGCTGATAATTCTATCAAGGGACACTATATCAAGTTTTACTGTATATTGAGCTGATAATTCTATCAAGGGACACTATATCAAGTTTTACTGTATATTAAGCTGATAATTCTATCAAGGGACACTTTATCAAGTTTTACTGTATATTAAGCTGATAATTCTATCAAGGGACACTATATCAGGTTTTACTGTATATTAAGCTGATAATTCTATCAAGGGACACTTTATCAGGTTTTACTGTATATTAAGCTGATAATTCTATCAAGGGACACTTTATCAGGTTTTACTGTATATTGAGCTGATAATTCTATCAAGGGACACTATATCAAGTTTTACTGTATATTAAGCTGATAATTCTATCAAGGGACACTATATCAAGTTTTACTGTATATTAAGCTGATAATTCTATCAAGGGACACTATATCAAGTTTTACTGTATATTGAGCTGATAATTCTATCAAGGGACACTATATCAAGTTTTACTGTATATTAAGCTGATAATTCTATCAAGGGACACTTTATCAGGTTTTACTGTATATTAAGCTGATAATTCTATCAAGGGACACTATATCAAGTTTTACTGTATATTAAGCTGATAATTCTATCAAGGGACACTTTATCAGGTTTTACTGTATATTAAGCTGATAATTCTATCAAGGGACACTTTATCAGGTTTTACTGTATATTGAGCTGATAATTCTATCAAGGGACACTATATCAAGTTTTACTGTATATTAAGCTGATAATTCTATCAAGGGACACTTTATCAGGTTTTACTGTATATTAAGCTGATAATTCTATCAAGGGACACTTTATCAGGTTTTACTGTATATTAAGCTGATAATTCTATCAAGGGACACTATATCAGGTTTTACTGTATATTAAGCTGATAATTCTATCAAGGGACACTATATCAAGTTTTACTGTATATTAAGCTGATAATTCTATCAAGGGACACTATATCAGGTTTTACTGTATATTAAGCTGATAATTTTATCAAGGGACACTTTATCAGGTTTTACTGTATATTAAGCTGATAATTCTATCAAGGGACACTATATCAGGTTTTACTGTATATTAAGCTGATAATTCTATCAAGGGACACTATATCAAGTTTTACTGTATATTAAGCTGATAATTCTATCAAGGGACACTATATCAGGTTTTACTGTATATTAAGCTGATAATTTTATCAAGGGACACTTTATCAGGTTTTACTGTATATTAAGCTGATAATTCTATCAAGGGACACTTTATCAGGTTTTACTGTATATTAAGCTGATAATTCTATCAAGGGACACTATATCAGGTTTTACTGTATATTAAGCTGATAATTCTATCGAGGGACACTTTATCAGGTTTTACTGTATATTAAGCTGATAATTCTATCAAGGGACACTTTATCAGGTTTTACTGTATATTAAGCTGATAATTCTATCAAGGGACACTCTATCTGGTTTTACTGTATATTAAGCTGATAATTCTATCAAGGGACACTTTATCAGGTTTTACTGTATATTAAGCTGATAATTCTATCAAGGGACACTATATCAAGTTTTACTGTATATTAAGCTGATAATTCTATCAAGGGACACTATATCAAGTTTTACTGTATATTAAGCTGATAATTCTATCAAGGGACACTATATCAAGTTTTACTGTATATTAACAGTGTACGAAACTCGTAGAAATTTCCAACCAGTCAGCAGGGCTGGCAACTGACAAAAGTTACCAGTCCTCAGGAAAATTAACCAGACATCAGGGCTGGCGTTTATGAAAAGTTACCTGTCCTTGTTTTGTATTATTATTAATAAATGGAACAATATGTCACTCATAATTACGCCGCCGACGAAAGTAATCCCTATATGTCGCCTAGTCAGGCGACACAACAAATGATCATATAATAAAATGGATTTATTTTAAATGTATTGTTTGTTCGTATTTAAAACAATGGTTATAGCAGTTTGAAATCAATTATTCACGGCTTGTTAAATTTCAAATTTCATTAATTTAAGGTATTCTATCTGATACAAAGTACTTGGCAAAATATATTCTTATCCTTTCGACCTTTGGATACGGTTTTATTTAACCACTTTAAAATATTTGGCTTTGCAATTGCACATTTTGGTCCAAGCACTACTGATCAAGATGAGGAATGGTATTCCGATACAGATGTTTAGTGCTGTGAAATTAAAATGATTATGATGAATAGTAACACGTGACTAACGAGATCAAGTGTAAAGTTAATTAACATGTGATTATGTGCTTGTCTATTCATTTAACATTACAAATGCCTGTCCAGTAATGCAGAAGGAAAATTGTTCATCTAGTCAACTGCTATGAGATATCAGCAACGCCCACAGAAAAAAATACGTATAGCTAACATTCATTTCATTTTAGCATTTTATTACTTATCATCACTCATCATCATTATCATCATCGTTTTGTGTTGTCGTAAATCTTATTTCGCTCCCTTGCATCGCAGTTTCTCTTGAGACTGGGCTCGGGCAGCCCAAGGAACTTGCACATGGCCATGTTTGTTTGTTCTTTCTTTCTATCATACATGGTTATTTCCCCTTATTTTCCTCGAATCACTAATGTCAATAAATGACCGATAGCGAGGATGATTACTCGGTTTATAAACAAATTACAGAATGGCATCACTGGTTGGCTTAAAAATGGGATTTTAGCCAATCGGCATTGCCGTAACAGATGATACATTTACAGGCTTTGTGTAATTTCCGGAAAGGTAGACGCAACTTCGGAAGACGAATCTACTTTCGGTTTTCAATGAAAAAGTTTAACCAGACCGTCGGGCGTGTAATTAAAACTTTTTAGCCGTCCGATTCAAAATTAGCCCGACTCGGACGGTCGGGCGGGCTGTTATTTCGAACACTGATATTAAGCTGATAATTCTATCAAGGGACACTTTATCAGGTTTTACTGTATATTAAGCTGATAATTCTATCAAGGGACACTCTATCTGGTTTTACTGTATATTAAGCTGATAATTCTATCAAGGGACACTTTATCAGGTTTTACTGTATATTAAGCTGATAATTCTATCAAGGGACACTATATCAAGTTTTACTGTATATTAAGCTGATAATTCTATCAAGGGACACTATATCAAGTTTTACTGTATATTAAGCTGATAATTCTATCAAGGGACACTTTATCAGGTTTTACTGTATATTAAGCTGATAATTCTATCAAGGGACACTATATCAAGTTTTACTGTATATTAAGCTGATAATTCTATCAAGGGACACTATATCAAGTTTTACTGTATATTAAGCTGATAATTCTATCAAGGGACACTTTATCAGGTTTTACTGTATATTAAGCTGATAATTCTATCAAGGGACACTATATCAAGTTTTACTGTATATTAAGCTGATAATTCTATCAAGGGACACTATATCAAGTTTTACTGTATATTAAGCTGATAATTCTATCAAGGGACACTATATCAAGTTTTACTGTATATTAAGCTGATAATTCTATCAAGGGACACTTTATCAGGTTTTACTGTATATTAAGCTGATAATTCTATCAAGGGACACTTTATCAGGTTTTACTGTATATTAAGCTGATAATTCTATCAAGGGACACTATATCAAGTTTTACTGTATATTAAGCTGATAATTCTATCAAGGGACACTATATCAAGTTTTACTGTATATTAAGCTGATAATTCTATCAAGGGACACTTTATCAGGTTTTACTGTATATTAAGCTGATAATTCTATCAAGGGACACTATATCAAGTTTTACTGTATATTAAGCTGATAATTCTATCAAGGGACACTATATCAAGTTTTACTGTATATTAAGCTGATAATTCTATCAAGGGACACTATATCAAGTTTTACTGTATATTAAGCTGATAATTCTATCAAGGGACACTTTATCAGGTTTTACTGTATATTAAGCTGATAATTCTATCAAGGGACACTTTATCAGGTTTTACTGTATATTAAGCTGATAATTCTATCAAGGGACACTATATCAAGTTTTACTGTATATTAAGCTGATAATTCTATCAAGGGACACTATATCAAGTTTTACTGTATATTAAGCTGATAATTCTATCAAGGGACACTTTATCTGGTTTTACTGTATATTAAGCTGATAATTCTATCAAGGGACACTATATCAAGTTTTACTGTATATTAAGCTGATAATTCTATCAAGGGACACTATATCAAGTTTTACTGTATATTAAGCTGATAATTCTATCAAGGGACACTATATCAAGTTTTACTGTATATTAAGCTGATAATTCTATCAAGGGACACTATATCAAGTTTTACTGTATATTAAGCTGATAATTCTATCAAGGGACACTTTATCAGGTTTTACTGTATATTAAGCTGATAATTCTATCAAGGGACACTATATCAAGTTTTACTGTATATTAAGCTGATAATTCTATCAAGGGACACTATATCAAGTTTTACTGTATATTAAGCTGATAATTCTATCAAGGGACACTATATCAAGTTTTACTGTATATTAAGCTGATAATTCTATCAAGGGACACTATATCAAGTTTTACTGTATATTAAGCTGATAATTCTATCAAGGGACACTATATCAAGTTTTACTGTATATTAAGCTGATAATTCTATCAAGGGACACTATATCAAGTTTTACTGTATATTAAGCTGATAATTCTATCAAGGGACACTATATCAAGTTTTACTGTATATTAAGCTGATAATTCTATCAAGGGACACTATATCAAGTTTTACTGTATATTAAGCTGATAATTCTATCAAGGGACACTATATCAAGTTTTACTGTATATTAAGCTGATAATTCTATCAAGGGACACTATATCAAGTTTTACTGTATATTAAGCTGATAATTCTATCAAGGGACACTATATCAAGTTTTACTGTATATTAAGCTGATAATTCTATCAAGGGACACTATATCAAGTTTTACTGTATATTAAGCTGATAATTCTATCAAGGGACACTATATCAAGTTTTACTGTATATTAAGCTGATAATTCTATCAAGGGACACTATATCAAGTTTTACTGTATATTAAGCTGATAATTCTATCAAGGGACACTATATCAAGTTTTACTGTATATTAAGCTGATAATTCTATCAAGGGACACTATATCAAGTTTTACTGTATATTAAGCTGATAATTCTATCAAGGGACACTATATCAAGTTTTACTGTATATTGAGCTGATAATTCTATCAAGGGACACTATATCAAGTTTTACTGTATCATGTGTATATTAAGCTGATAATTCTATCAAGGGACACTATATCAAGTTTTACTGTATATTAAGCTGATAATTCTATCAAGGGACACTATATCAGGTTTTACTGTATATTAAGCTGATAATTCTATCAAGGGACACTATATCAGGTTTTACTGTATATTAAGCTGATAATTCTATCAAGGGGACACTTTATCAAGTTTTACTGTATATTAAGCTGATAATTCTATCAAGGGACACTTTATCAGGTTTTACTGTATATTAAGCTGATAATTCTATCAAGGGACACTTTATCAAGTTTTACTGTATATTAAGCTGATAATTCTATCAAGGGACACTTTATCAAGTTTTACTGTATATTAAGCTGATAATTCTATCAAGGGACACTTTATCAGGTTTTACTGTATATTAAGCTGATAATTCTATCAAGGGACACTTTATCAAGTTTTACTGTATATTAAGCTGATAATTCTATCAAGGGACACTTTATCAGGTTTTACTGTATATTAAGCTGATAATTCTATCAAGGGACACTTTATCAAGTTTTACTGTATATTAAGCTGATAATTCTATCAAGGGACACTTTATCAGGTTTTACTGTATATTAAGCTGATAATTCTATCAAGGGACACTTTATCAAGTTTTACTGTATATTAAGCTGATAATTCTATCAAGGGACACTCTATCAGGTTTTACTGTATATTAAGCTGATAATTCTATCAAGGGACACTTTATCAGGTTTTACTGTATATTAAGCTGATAATTCTATCAAGGGACACTTTATCAAGTTTTACTGTATATTAAGCTGATAATTCTATCAAGGGACACTATATCAAGTTTTACTGTATATTAAGCTGATAATTCTATCAAGGGACACTATATCAAGTTTTACTGTATATTAAGCTGATAATTCTATCAAGGGACACTCTATCTGGTTTTACTGTATATTAAGCTGATAATTCTATCAAGGGACACTTTATCAGGTTTTACTGTATATTAAGCTGATAATTCTATCAAGGGACACTATATCAAGTTTTACTGTATATTAAGCTGATAATTCTATCAAGGGACACTTATCAGGTTTTACTGTATATTGAGCTGATAATTCTATCAAGGGACACTCTATCTGGTTTTACTGTATATTAAGCTGATAATTCTATCAAGGGACACTTTATCAGGTTTTACTGTATATTAAGCTGATAATTCTATCAAGGGACACTATATCAAGTTTTACTGTATATTAAGCTGATAATTCTATCAAGGGACACTATATCAGGTTTTACTGTATATTAAGCTGATAATTCTATCAAGGGACACTTTATCAGGTTTTACTGTATATTAAGCTGATAATTTTATCAAGGGACACTTTATCAGGTTTTACTGTATATTAAGCTGATAATTCTATCAAGGGACACTTTATCAGGTTTTACTGTATATTAAGCTGATAATTCTATCAAGGGACACTTTATCAGGTTTTACTGTATATTAAGCTGATAATTCTATCAAGGGACACTTTATCAGGTTTTACTGTATATTAAGCTGATAATTCTATCAAGGGACACTTTATCAGGTTTTACTGTATATTAAGCTGATAATTCTATCAAGGGACACTTTATCAGGTTTTACTGTATATTAAGCTGATAATTCTATCAAGGGACACTATATCAGGTTTTACTGTATATTAAGCTGATAATTCTATCAAGGGACACTTTATCTGGTTTTACTGTATATTAAGCTGATAATTCTATCAAGGGACACTATATCTGGTTTTACTGTATATTAAGCTGATAATTCTATCAAGGGACACTATATCAAGTTTTACTGTATATTAAGCTGATAATTCTATCAAGGGACACTATATCAAGTTTTACTATATATTGAGCTGATAATTCTATCAAGGGACACTATATCAAGTTTTACTGTATATTAAGCTGATAATTCTATCAAGGGACACTATATCAAGTTTTACTGTATATTAAGCTGATAATTCTATCAAGGGACACTTTATCTGGTTTTACTGTATATTAAGCTGATAATTCTATCAAGGGACACTATATCTGGTTTTACTGTATATTAAGCTGATAATTCTATCAAGGGACACTATATCAAGTTTTACTGTATATTAAGCTGATAATTCTATCAAGGGACACTTTATCTGGTTTTACTGTATATTAAGCTGATAATTCTATCAAGGGACACTATATCAAGTTTTACTGTATATTAAGCTGATAATTCTATCAAGGGACACTATATCAAGTTTTACTGTATATTAAGCTGATAATTCTATCAAGGGACACTTTATCAGGTTTTACTGTATATTAAGCTGATAATTCTATCAAGGGACACTATATCAAGTTTTACTGTATATTAAGCTGATAATTCTATCAAGGGACACTATATCTGGTTTTACTGTATATTAAGCTGATAATTCTATCAAGGGACACTATATCTGGTTTTACTGTATATTAAGCTGATAATTCTATCAAGGGACACTATATCAAGTTTTACTGTATATTAAGCTGATAATTCTATCAAGGGACACTATATCAGGTTTTACTGTATATTAAGCTGATAATTCTATCAAGGGACACTATATCTGGTTTTACTGTATATTAAGCTGATAATTCTATCAAGGGACACTTTATCAGGTTTTACTGTATATTGAGCTGATAATTCTATCAAGGGACACTTTATCTGGTTTTACTGTATATTAAGCTGATAATTCTATCAAGGGACACTATATCAGGTTTTACTGTATATTAAGCTGATAATTCTATCAAGGGACACTGTATCAAGTTTTACTGTATATTAAGCTGATAATTCTATCAAGGGACACTATATCAAGTTTTACTGTACATTAAGCTGATAATTCTATCAAGGGACACTATATCAAGTTTTACTGTATATTAAGCTGATAATTCTATCAAGGGACACTATATCAAGTTTTACTGTATATTAAGCTGATAATTCTATCAAGGGACACTATATCAAGTTTTACTGTATATTAAGCTGATAATTCTATCAAGGGACACTATATCAAGTTTTACTGTATATTAAGCTGATAATTCTATCAAGGGACACTATATCAGGTTTTACTGTATATAAAGCTGATAATTCTATCAAGGGACACTCTATCAGGTTTTACTGTATATTAAGCTGATAATTCTATCAAGGGACACTATATCAAGTTTTACTGTATATTAAGCTGATAATTCTATCAAGGGACACTATATCAGGTTTTACTGTATATTAAGCTGATAATTCTATCAAGGGACACTATATCAAGTTTTACTGTATATTAAGCTGATAATTCTATCAAGGGACACTATATCAGGTTTTACTGTATATTAAGCTGATAATTCTATCAAGGGACACTTTATCAAGTTTTACTGTATATTAAGCTGATAATTCTATCAAGGGACACTATATCAAGTTTTACTGTATATTAAGCTGATAATTCTATCAAGGGACACTTTATCAGGTTTTACTGTATATTAAGCTGATAATTCTATCAAGGGACACTTTATCAGGTTTTACTGTATATTAAGCTGATAATTCTATCAAGGGACACTATATCAGGTTTTACTGTATATTAAGCTGATAATTCTATCAAGGGACACTATATCAGGTTTTACTGTATATTAAGCTGATAATTCTATCAAGGGACACTTTATCAGGTTTTACTGTATATTAAGCTGATAATTCTATCAAGGGACACTATATCAAGTTTTACTGTATATTAAGCTGATAATTCTATCAAGGGACACTTTATCAGGTTTTACTGTATATTAAGCTGATAATTCTATCAAGGGACACTATATCAGGTTTTACTGTATATTAAGCTGATAATTCTATCAAGGGACACTATATCAAGTTTTACTGTATATTAAGCTGATAATTCTATCAAGGGACACTTTATCAGGTTTTACTGTATATTAAGCTGATAATTCTATCAAGGGACACTATATCAGGTTTTACTGTATATTAAGCTGATAATTCTATCAAGGGACACTATATCAGGTTTTACTGTATATTAAGCTGATAATTCTATCAAGGGACACTATATCAAGTTTTACTGTATATTAATCTGATAATTCTATCAGGGACACTATATCAAGTTTTACTGTATATTAAGCTGATAATTCTATCAAGGGACACTATATCAGGTTTTACTGTATATTAAGCTGATAATTCTATCAAGGGACACTATATCAAGTTTTACTGTATATTAAGCTGATAATTCTATCAAGGGACACTTTATCAGGTTTTACTGTATATTAAGCTGATAATTCTATCAAGGGACACTTTATCTGGTTTTACTGTATATTAAGCTGATAATTCTATCAAGGGACACTTTATCTGGTTTTACTGTATATTAAGCTGATAATTCTATCAAGGGACACTATATCAGGTTTTACTGTATATTAAGCTGATAATTCTATCAAGGGACACTATATCAAGTTTTACTGTATATTAATCTGATAATTCTATCAAGGGACACTATATCAAGTTTTACTGTATATTAAGCTGATAATTCTATCAAGGGACACTATATCAGGTTTTACTGTATATTAAGCTGATAATTCTATCAAGGGACACTATATCAAGTTTTACTGTATATTAAGCTGATAATTCTATCAAGGGACACTTTATCAGGTTTTACTGTATATTAAGCTGATAATTCTATCAAGGGACACTTTATCTGGTTTTACTGTATATTAAGCTGATAATTCTATCAAGGGACACTTTATCTGGTTTTACTGTATATTAAGCTGATAATTCTATCAAGGGACACTTTATCAGGTTTTACTGTATATTAAGCTGATAATTCTATCAAGGGACACTATATCAAGTTTTACTGTATATTAAGCTGATAATTCTATCAAGGGACACTATATCAAGTTTTACTGTATATTAAGCTGATAATTCTATCAAGGGACACTATATCAAGTTTTACTGTATATTAAGCTGATAATTCTATCAAGGGACACTTTATCTGGTTTTACTGTATATTAAGCTGATAATTCTATCAAGGGACACTTTATCTGGTTTTACTGTATATTAAGCTGATAATTCTATCAAGGGACACTATATCAAGTTTTACTGTATATTAAGCTGATAATTCTATCAAGGGACACTATATCAAGTTTTACTGTATATTAAGCTGATAATTCTATCAAGGGACACTATATCAAGTTTTACTGTATATTAAGCTGATAATTCTATCAAGGGACACTATATCAAGTTTTACTGTACATTAAGCTGATAATTCTATCAAGGGACACTATATCAAGTTTTACTGTATATTAAGCTGATAATTCTATCAAGGGACACTTTATCAGGTTTTACTGTATATTAAGCTGATAATTCTATCAAGGGACACTATATCAGGTTTTACTGTATATTAAGCTGATAATTCTATCAAGGGACACTATATCAAGTTTTACTGTATATTAAGCTGATAATTCTATCAAGGGACACTATATCAAGTTTTACTGTGTATTAAGCTGATAATTCTATCAAGGGACACTATATCAAGTTTTACTGTATATTAAGCTGATAATTCTATCAAGGGACACTATATCAAGTTTTACTGTATATTAAGCTGATAATTCTATCAAGGGACACTATATCAAGTTTTACTGTATATTAAGCTGATAATTCTATCAAGGGACACTATATCAAGTTTTACTGTATATTAAGCTGATAATTCTATCAAGGGACACTATATCAGGTTTTACTGTATATTAAGCTGATAATTCTATCAAGGGACACTATATCAAGTTTTACTGTATATTAAGCTGATAATTCTATCAAGGGACACTATATCAAGTTTTACTGTATATTAAGCTGATAATTCTATCAAGGGACACTATATCAAGTTTTACTGTATATTAAGCTGATAATTCTATCAAGGGACACTATATCAAGTTTTACTGTATATTAAGCTGATAATTCTATCAAGGGACACTATATCAGGTTTTACTGTATATTAAGCTGATAATTCTATCAAGGGACACTATATCAAGTTTTACTGTATATTAAGCTGATAATTCTATCAAGGGACACTATATCAAGTTTTACTGTATATTAAGCTGATAATTCTATCAAGGGACACTATATCAAGTTTTACTGTATATTAAGCTGATAATTCTATCAAGGGACACTATATCAAGTTTTACTGTATATTAAGCTGATAATTCTATCAAGGGACACTATATCAGGTTTTACTGTATATTAAGCTGATAATTCTATCAAGGGACACTATATCAAGTTTTACTGTATATTAAGCTGATAATTCTATCAAGGGACACTATATCAAGTTTTACTGTATATTAAGCTGATAATTCTATCAAGGGACACTATATCAAGTTTTACTGTATATTAAGCTGATAATTCTATCAAGGGACACTATATCAAGTTTTACTGTATATTAAGCTGATAATTCTATCAAGGGACACTATATCAAGTTTTACTGTATATTAAGCTGATAATTCTATCAAGGGACACTATATCAAGTTTTACTGTATATTAAGCTGATAATTCTATCAAGGGACACTTTATCAAGTTTTACTGTATATTAAGCTGATAATTCTATCAAGGGACACTATATCTGGTTTTACTGTATATTAAGCTGATAATTCTATCAAGGGACACTATATCAAGTTTTACTGTATATTAAGCTGATAATTCTATCAAGGGACACTATATCAAGTTTTACTGTATATTAAGCTGATAATTCTATCAAGGGACACTTTATCAAGTTTTACTGTATATTAAGCTGATAATTCTATCAAGGGACACTATATCTGGTTTTACTGTATATTAAGCTGATAATTCTATCAAGGGACACTATATCAAGTTTTACTGTATATTAAGCTGATAATTCTATCAAGGGACACTATATCAGGTTTTACTGTATATTAAGCTGATAATTCTATCAAGGGACACTATATCTGGTTTTACTGTATATTAAGCTGATAATTCTATCAAGGGACACTATATCTGGTTTTACTGTATATTAAGCTGATAATTCTATCAAGGGACACTATATCAAGTTTTACTGTATATTAAGCTGATAATTCTATCAAGGGACACTATATCAAGTTTTACTGTATATTGAGCTTCCCTGAATTTTAGATTTTATGTTAAAAGTCTTTTTGCATTCGAGGCTTTGTACTTCGGCATTTTATTCTATAGATACCAACAGATACTTTTATTGACATCAGTTTTAATGCTTTACATACCATTTATTGTTTTTTTCAGAATCACTCCTATATTTACTGTTTCTTGTGTCACTGGTAAAGATATGGATCTACTCACCAAATTTTTGAATGTTGTTCCACCAACAAAGAAGGCAAAAGAACGTGAAAAACTTACACAAGATTACACAGATTTTCAGGTATATAATAATTGAATTAATATGGTAGTAATGAGTTGGTTTTTGTTCAGCTTCTTGCAAAATTATCAAGACGCCCTTAGTGTCTTTAAGAAAATGGCTTGAGATTTATCTGAAGGGTAGGATTATGTAAACACAAGCATGGAATAGACTACATGTATATTAATTCTTCTGAAAATTTCTTTTAAAGTTCTTTACTTGAATTATTTTGTTTCAATGTAAATATTTGTATGATACTGTATAATCAATATTTGTGGTGTCAAATTTTCTGCTGTTTTCGTGTATACGCAGTACACTGACCCACAACATGTCAACAATATAATAAATATTAAAAACTTACCTTGAACAAAAACCACAAACTGTGAATTAATTATTCCACAAAATGATATTTTTAGATTCATAATATATTATTTCACTGTATTTAAGGCATATACATGTACTGCTAATGTTAAAGTTTCAGCTTTTTAGCTGTTAATGTTTTATTTGTTGTAACTTTGTTGTCTTAACTTCAGCAGAAAAAGGTATAAATGAATTACGAGTATCTGTTTTCATCATGTAGAACTTTGTATGTGTGTTAATGTTTTACAGATTGACACATTGTTCAGTGTCCCAGGTGTTGGTAGTGTTGTGGGAGGTACCATTCACAGGTAAATATAAACACTCACTAGCATTAATGTTTTACAGATTGACACATTGTTCAGTGTCCCAGGTGTTGGTAGTGTTGTGGGAGGTACCATTCACAGGTAAATATAAACACTCACTAGCATTAATGTTTTACAGATTGACACATTGTTCAGTGTCCCAGGTGTTGGTAATGTTGTGGGAGGTACCATTCACAGGTAAATATAAACACATGCTAGCATTAATGTTTTACAGATTGACACATTGTTCAGTGTCCCAGGTGTTGGTAGTGTTGTGGGAGGTACCATTCACAGGTAAATATAAACACTCACTAGCATTAATGTTTTACAGATTGACACATTGTTCAGTGTCCCAGGTGTTGGTAGTGTTGTGGGAGGTACCATTCACAGGTAAATATAAACACTCACTAGCATTAATGTTTTACAGATTGACACATTGTTCAGTGTCCCAGGTGTTGGTAGTGTTGTGGGAGGTACCATTCACAGGTAAATATAAACACTCACTAGCATTAATGTTTTACAGATTGACACATTGTTCAGTGTCCCAGGTGTTGGTAATGTTGTGGGAGGTACCATTCACAGGTAAATATAAACACATGCTAGCATTAATGTTTTACAGATTGACACATTGTTCAGTGTCCCAGGTGTTGGTAGTGTTGTGGGAGGTACCATTCACAGGTAAATATAAACACTCACTAGCATTAATGTTTTACAGATTGACACATTGTTCAGTGTCCCAGGTGTTGGTAATGTTGTGGGAGGTACCATTCACAGGTAAATATAAACACATGCTAGCATTAATGTTTTACAGATTGACACATTGTTCAGTGTCCCAGGTGTTGGTAGTGTTGTGGGAGGTACCATTCACAGGTAAATATAAACACATGCTAGCATTAATGTTTTACAGATTGACACATTGTTCAGTGTCCCAGGTGTTGGTAGTGTTGTAGGAGGTACCATTCACAGGTAAATATAAACACATGGTATCATTAATGTTTTACAGATTGACACATTGTTCAGTGTCCCAGGTGTTAGTAGTGTTGTGGGAGGTACCATTCACAGGTAAATATAAACACATGGTAGCATTAATGTTTTACAGATTGACACATTGTTCAGTGTCCCAGGTGTTGGTAGTGTTGTGGGAGGTACCATTTACAGGTAAATATAAACACATGCTAGCATTAATGTTTTACAGATTGACACATTGTTCAGTGTCCCAGGTGTTGGTAGTGTTGTGGGAGGTACCATTCACAGGTAAATATAAACACACGCTAGTATTAATGGATTGATTTAATCTATATTTTGCATGTCATACATGTACATATTTATTTTCTGTATACACATGTACATGTATATGTAACATTTAATTAAAAGTTTTAGAAAAATAATTGCTAGATTAAACCTATGCAGACAATTGCATACACCCAAATGAATGTTCCAATATGTAATCCAGAAACATTACCTTTTGATGTTCATCATTCTATATTTAGTCAGTCACTGTGAAATCTTCATCTAACAGTAATTTTGATATACTGGTAAGTGGTAAGACAGTCTATATCATATTACATCTATTTAAGCATTGAGATAGGGTAATTATGGTTGTATAATCGTCATGGATATTCCAAACTATCTGAATAACACCTGTGATTCATTACATTGATCCCGAACCAGATGAATGTTCACTGATGTTTTTGAATTTCAAATTTCCGCCTTATAAAATATGAAATATTATGTGACACCACTAGATGTAAAGGCCATGTTGTTGTCAGAGTTGCTGGATCATGTGAATACACAATACAGTTTTAACTCTTGCACACTTATTCTAATTCAGTTCTAGTATTAAATAAATGAGAAAAAAATTGTATTTTTGGATTAATTCAATGTAAAATATGATTTCAGAGGATCCATAAAAGAACATGATACACTACAGATGGGTCCTTTTGATGATGGATCATTTCAGCAAGTCAAAGTAAAAACAGTTCATAGAAACAGGTTACCATGTCGACTAGTACAGGCTGGACAGGCAGCAACAGTGGCGTTATGTGATGTACCAAGGGAAAATTTAAGAAGGGTAAGGCCATATTTATGGGGCTAAGAACAAAATAAATCTGTATTATATAGATATAATGTGCTGTTGAAAGAATATTCTTTTGTATCTGAATGTAAATTTAAAAAAAAATCAAACCCAAAATAGTCCGGTGCACTGAAGATTTATTATCGGTATACAAATATTTGAAAATAAAATGAATGCTTCATCATTCAGCATTTTCTTATTAATTGTTATTGAAATATGAAACAATTCTGAAACAATCCTGGCTATGTGTTTGTATAATTCAAATACCGGTAGTGCATGAGACTTGTCCATCTATTATACATATATCTTTTTGTCACTGGTACACATACATTGTATTTAAAAACTCAGATGTTGAAGGTACAGTTATATAGCACTCAATACAGAACAAATACAACAAATTCTGCTTCACAATGTTTGTCTCTTGTAAAATAAAAGAATATATTTTGTTTATCGTACAGGGTATGGTGTTAGTAAGTAAAGAAGCTCCATTGATAGCTTGTCGTCTGTTTGAAGCTGATGTCTTTGTCCTTTTTCATAGCAGTCAAATACAACCAGGATTTGAAACAACTTTACATGTAGGAAGTGTTTGTCAAACTTGTAGGATAGAAAAAATTTGTCATAAGGTAATGAAATCAAAATAAACTGCTTTATAAATGATGTCAAAATGTATACATACCCAGTACCTGAAATCATAGAACTATTAAACATCCATGTATCTTTTACATCGTGTCTAAAATGTCAAAATGTTTAGTTATTGTTTTTGTATAAAAATAAATGCTTTCAACAATTGCATGATGGTTGAAAGCATATTGTTTATGTTGCTACAAAATATTTTAGCTGCTAATTAAGTTAATAATATAGTACATAATTTTGTGTGAATGTTTCTGCTTTTAATTACCAGAATTGTGTGCTAGGTGGGCCCTTTATAGGTGTAGTATACAGGCTTGAAGTATGAAAATAATCAAGCAAACTACGTATCCAGTTTTAATTGCAAAAAACAACAACAAAAAGAAGAGAAGAAGAAAAAGAAACCCCTTTTTAAATGCTGTTAACAGGTTTGACCATACATTGAGATGTTTTTAGTTTTATGATTTACACACATCCTAAAATCTCACAGACTTAGCATGTAATTTATTTAGAAGTAATGATAATACATGTACCTGTAATTTTGGATTTTAATATTTTTCAAAAATTTTATTGTAAAGTGAGGTTAAATATTTAAATTTTAATTTTTTTTATTTTCAGGATAAGATAAAAACAAATGAAAAGGCTGTGGTAATCTTTAGGCTGTTAAAACAACCAGAATGCTTGAGAATAGGCTCAAGATTTTTGTTCCGACAAGGTACAACCAAAGGTGTTGGAGAAATCACCAAGTTATTTCCCCTTGGATCAGATAGTCCAGTAAGATGAACTGTTAACTACTATCCTAATGTTGTACCAGTACTTAGTAGTTTTACTTTGTGTAACATATATGCTTCTAGTTATGTACATTTGCTAAGCTGTTGTGGTAAAAAATAATCAAGATACCGGTAATTTTAAAACTTTTTATTTTGAAGTTTTACACCAGATTTTTCATAATCTGTAGTTAGGAATTTTTACCAATTTTGAATGTACTATAGTGTAAATTTTTAATTTATTATTGATAGAGTAATTTTTGTGTTTCTGATAATGTGTTTAAAACACAAAGTCTTGTCTGTCTGTATATTATAGTTTTTACCTACACTGTGTGTAGACGTTCAAACATTGGTTTGTGATTGTGCCATTGTTACAAATGATTATACATGCTAGATCAGTTCAGATGTACAATTATGTAACTATATTCACTTAAAGCAAAAAAGTATAGGACAGTGATGATTATAATCCATTATGCATCATTCCTGCTGGACCCTTCCAGTTAATGGGACATTTCCCTGTAGATGCTCCATTTTTATTTCAGTTTCTGTGGACTCCACTCTGCCTTTACATGTTTATACAAGATCAGTTTAGATTACAATCGTGTACTTGTATTTATGTTTAGTTATTCTGTGTAAAGACAAATAAGGATAGGGAAGTAACGGTTTATATATTATGTATGATAAACAATTATGCATCGGTCCCGCTTGACCCTCCCAATTTCATGGGACATTTCCCTGATATCAATTGTCCCTGTGTAGCTCCCATTCCAGTTTCTGTGGACTCCACTCTTCTATGTGCCTTTGCTGGAATGCCTGTTGACTCCACTCTGTCTTTGCTGGTATGATTGTAGTCTCCACTTTACCTTTTGACCCCACATATACACAGTACTGGCAATTCTCTAAGAGTCTGTTGAAAAGATGTACTATGAAAGTCTGGATTATGGACATTATATACCATATCGAAGGCATTTAATACCATATCGTGGCCCTCTTGTTCCAAACATTGGACATTTTGTATATATATATGGTATAACAGATCTCAAGTTGTCTTGTATATAGTCCATAATGACATGGTACAAAATCTCCCAACATATGGTAAGAAATAGCATCTGAAAAGAATGTCCTGTACCCTAAAATTTTTACCTCCAATGCTTTGAATCACAAACACTATATACAGGTATATGGAACTTTTGTTTTCTATATTTAATTTTCTCTTAAGATTTATTTTGTGTTATTTTACAAATAATTAGTGAACATATTATATATGTATACATGCATAGTTTTGTCTTTGTTATATAGCTACGTGTATAATAATTGGCCAATAACCCCAGGTGTGATTCTAAATAATATACATGTATTATACTGTAAAAACCATCCAAGTTATTATTGTTGTACATGTACATTTTATACATGGAAATATCACTGGTAAATACATGTATTATGAACCACTCATCAAAATATCCATATTTATAACAATCCCATTGTATTCTTTAGCTACATGTGATTCTTCATGGATAGTAGTCGCACAAACACACACACTAACATATGCATGCACACACACACAAACACTGATAGTACCGTATTACTTTTTATTTATTAATTTTGCTTTGTTTTTATTTTTATCATTACATGTTCATTTTTTGTGTATTGTGTTCATTCTGCCTTTTTGTGCATCATGTTATTTCATTGTCTTATTGATTCATGTTAGATGTTAATGTTAGATTTTATCATTTTATTTGTACTTACCAGTGCATTCATGTACAAGTTCATAATATATACATGTATATTTTTCATATTTAGAGTAAATCCATCATTTGTTTATTGTTTTTGTTCTGTGTCTTTTTGTTAGAGTTATGATAGTGGTTGATTCATTATTTTCATGTACATATATACAATGTACAATGTATGTATATTTTGATGTTTGTTTAAAACCATTTGTTTTTTCATCTAATCATTATTTATTTGTACAAGTGTTTATTAATGTTCACATTAGATCTACCTGTAGACTTTTTGTTACCTGTATTTTACAGTACCGGTACTCATTCCATTAACATTTATTGTGTACATGTATATCTAGAAGTTCATTATTTTTATTGTTTTCATTTCATAAGTGACTTGACTTATTTGTGTCTTTTCAAGAGGAGAATTGGGCTGTTTACAAGTTCTCTACATTTTCCTCTGTCTGTTGCTATATGTTGCCTCAGTCCATGAATTGTACCCTGGCTCTTTTCGGTCTTTTGATGGTTCTGCTCCTAGTCTCTTTGGGTTTTCCCCTCTGGTGTCCAGGTAAGTACCAGTTTTGTGTACCTTTTGTTTCCTATTCATTTAATAAGTTTTCATCTGTTTATGTTTTATCGTTTGTCATTGTATAATGTGTCACATGCTTGTATTGAGATGTACTTGTAAATTTAATGTTTGTAGTTAGTCATTTAAACGTGTTTAAATCAGAATTTTTAAAGTTAAAACTTTGGATCATGTGTACCATTGGCAGTGTTTATTACCTGGCCGTTGGCATTATATAGGGCAATGTGACAAACACCTATATGTAGAACTTTATTTCTAGTTACATGTACCGGCAATTTTAAATATCTCTCTCTCTCTCTCTCTTCTCTCTTTCTCTCTCTCCTCTCGTATGTTCCTAAATGTTCAGAATAAGTCACATTGAAAAGGATTTTATGACATTTAATTTTTATCAGTTGCATGTGTAATGAAATTTTTAAGAATAATTTTTTCTTTATTTACTTATGTTTACTTTCAGATTTAATCATCGCTTTATTACATAGAACCTTCTATAACATTTTTGATAGTTATTTATATATAGTTTGTGTTTAGTTTTAGTTTCAGTATTTTAATTGTTATAGTTACTTTCCGTTTTAAGTATAGTTATTTATAGTTGTATTACTTAGTTATACTTAGTTATAATGTTAATTGTTCTTTCAAGTTTGTTTTGTTTTTGTTTTACATACATCAACATGATTAATTAAAAAAAAAAAAGAATTGAATTAATTCCTAGCAGATAACCTAACATAGTAACAATTTTGAATTATTTTGATTTATCTTTAATGTCTGATCTGCAATTACTTCGTAAAGCATCTTTCCCCATTTTACATATTTTTCCAACATATTGACTTAGATAATGCATGTAAGAATTTTATTATATGAATCACCTTTTTTGCTTGCTGCTTTTGTATTATTTTTAGCTATGTATTCATGTCTTTTTCATCTGTATATATACAATCACACTTCTAGTATGTCATAATGTTTAAGAATATAATTGTTACATAATGGGTACACCAGATATTTATGCACTGCTTGTGAATGATGTAAAATATTTTACCATTAAGATATTTTATAAGTGTCACGATCACTTAGAAACTAGTACTTTTTTCAATTTAATTTGTCAAACCTGAATTATTGTTGTCCTCTAGTTGTAGGTATACCATACACCTCTTTACCTTTTTGAAAATATATGTCTGTGTGTGTCCATGTAAATATATTTTATAAACTGGCCAGTACAAGGCACATAAGAGTTTTATGTCATATCCCCAGTCAGTGTAATCATCAATGTTGGTCTCCAATACAGTAAGTCCTTAAGTCATTGTCACCATTTATTAAGTTAGAAATGGATGTGGCCATAAATCTTGGGAGCCTTATTTAGAAAAGTATAAAAGAAATAGGTTTCTGGACTTAAAAGTACTGTGGTATGAAGCAAGATGGCAAATTTGGCAAAGGACAAAGCCTGTGATAGATACCACCCTATGTATAGACCACCTATCCATTAAGACCACCGTTTTAAGGTATCTATCTTCATATTCCAACCAAGAAGAACCTGTATATAAAGACCTCATCTAAAGTCCATATTTCTAAGGTCCCATTGATGGTGTTTATATACAGGTGATACTGTATTATGTTTTTGGTTAAGTTTTTTGTTTACTGTTTGTTGAACAAGAAATAGAATGCAATAGTAAGGGAATGTACACATTGTGAAAGGATGCATATAAAACTAAGGTGTAATCTACTACACCATTGTACAAATGATGTACTAGTATGTTAGTATAATCAAGATGTTTTACTGATGATTAATTTTGCAAGTTATAGGAAACTCGCGTTTTAAGTAGGGTTTGGTCTTATTTTTGTGCAAGACATAGAATTACTTGAAACTATTCTGTTAAGTAAAAACACAAAATTAAGTCACACAATTTGAGGTTTTTTTTGCTA
Source organism: Anadara kagoshimensis (assembly GCA_021292105.1). Classification (NCBI taxonomy): domain Eukaryota; kingdom Metazoa; phylum Mollusca; class Bivalvia; order Arcoida; family Arcidae; genus Anadara; species Anadara kagoshimensis. The sequence continues at coordinate 6,135,586 of CM037858.1, read as the reverse complement.
GTAAGGATACTCGTGTTGTGTTTGAACAAGGTTTAAGTTGTATTTTCTTATTTGACACATTTTCTTTTAATTGATTTTCTTGGATTGGATTGGATTTATATTTAACTGGAACATATTTGATTTTTAAGATTATGGTGTTAGGGGTTTTCTTTTGAAATTTTATCTTTAAATCAATCGTTAACAGTCATTTTATCCTTAAATTGAACAAACTTTATACTTAGTCATATGAAAAAAAAATATTGTTCAACTTTGTCATTTGGAGTGAATTTGCTGTTCAAACAGTCTTCATTACATTGTTTGATCATAATGGAAGCAGGTGAAGGGACAAAGTATTTTATGGAGATTTTCATTTAAAAGCAGTTTCCTTTGTGACAGTAAGAAAGATATATTTTTATCTGTTTTAATAAAATTAATACTGTACACTTTATTTTCTGGAATAAAATTTATTTTTCTTCTATTCAAGGGGGATGGATAAAGTCTCATGAAATTTGAAGGACAAAATAAAATGTTCAATGCCGGGTACTGGTAAACAATTTTTTACTTTTTTTTTGCACCAAATATGAAAATTGACTGCATATACATGTTTATAATTTGATCACACTATCAATTTAAAACAAAGTTCTTCAGTTATTTAAATTCTTTCAGCTTAAGATACTTTGTTAAATATTCATGTTATTTTGCTATTTTAAATACATATTATATTTCTACCAAATTTCTGTTATTAGAAGACTTGTCACATGTAACCAATAAATATCTGCTATATTTTACCAAAATTGTGTTAACTATTAGTAGAATTTTTATCATTGATTTTAGATTTGTCTAATGATATTAATTCATTTCTAATCCCTCTACACATGTTTGCCATGAGCATGAGCTTTGAAAGAATGTAATCAAGTCACAAAAACTTTGTCCAGTATGTTGTAGTTTAACCTATATATATATTGTTACAAGTAAGATTTGAATTGATACATTTGATTTTTAATCAAACAATACTGAGTGCTTTCATTGTTACAGGATTTTGTTTGGTTACAATGTACCTGTGTGTTGTTAATGAATAAAGATCTTGTTAAAGTTGATTTTGTTCTGGTTTTCTGTTCAATCTTCTCATGTTCCATAATGTAGAAAACATCTATTGTAGCAGCTACATTTGGCCTACTCTTACAAAGATTTTTAGTTTGACATGGGTCTTCAGTTTTGAAGGCATTAGTTGCTGAGTAGTCTTAAACACACACTTATGAATTACAGTAACTCTCACTATCTAGGTTCACCACTGCGGTAGCTCAGTTAGTAGAGTGGTCACTCCATAAGTGGGAGGTTGTGGGTACCCTCAAAAACCCCGGTGATGTCTGACCCAAGACTTGAAAGTTGATAGTTACTGTTCTTTCGCCAAGCACTTGGCATTATGAAATAAAAATTCACTGTTCTTTTGGATGGGAACTTAAAATAAACGAGGTCCAGTGTCACGGTGGGCTTGGCATGTTAAAGATCCCTGCTCTATAATGCCATCAGCACAACACACAGGCAAAATTTCTACACTTTCTCCTATAGCTGGAGCTCTGGCAACATCTCGATATAAGTGAAATATTCTTGACTGGGACATTAAACACCATTACTCAACTCGCTACCTAGGTTCAAATGACACTCTAGACAGATTCTAGTGTGTAAAAATCTAGTCAGCTCACTTGCTGAAGTTTGTTGGTTTTCTTTGGGCACTCTTGTTACCTCTATAATCCCAGAACTGCCTTATGAAAGAATCTTGACTGAGTTGTAAAACACCATAATTGTACTCCTTTCACCTGGGGTGCACACTGATGGTGTGAGATGGAGCCTAAGACCTCTCATTTCAGAGAAAATACAAAGTTGTTGGTGGAGAAACAGATATACAGGGTTACACCAAAAGTGTTTCTGCACAATAACTGACCATTTTCTTCTACCAACCTCCTGGTTGACAATTTTCTTAACATCTTAGTAATGCCTAGCACTAGGCAGACTAAAATTTGAGTATGAACCTTGCTACTTTTTCCCACCACAATTTGTGTCTCGCCAAAAATTCAACTGTCAAATGTAGCTTCAATCTACACCATGCCCTCCGATAGATATACTAGATTAAACTTCAGCTGCGACTTTTTTTCCTGGGTGTTTCCCTATATCATTGCCAAACTGCTTTTTTTTTGGTAGTACAGTCCAACCTGCCTTAAAGGCAACCTTTATATAAGGGCCACCTGCTTATAAAGGTCAGTAGAATTGTATCCCAATTGTTCTTTATTCATATTATTTGAACCTGTGTGTAAAGGCCACCTGTCAATAAAGGCCACTTATACTGGTTCCTTTGGGTGGCCTTTTATAGACAGGTTTGACTGTAACTATAACCTCTGCAGTTTTCCATCATTAATATTCAGTCAACATAGCAAATATAGGTAAACTCTCATAAAACAGGCTAAAATGATAAAGGACTTCAAACAAATTACGTTTGTAAATGGTCAACACATCATCTACACAACAGAGAAATACTAGTAACAAATAAAACATATTTTGATCTTTTCCTTTTTTATTAATTTAAACATAATAATTTATACAATGTATATCTAATAATATAATAATTATAAAAATACTAATCTGCTCGATAATAAGACAGGGACCAAATTCTTACATATGTGTTTTAACACAGAAAGTAGCATTCTAGTATACAAAAATAGAAAATAAATTACAAAAATAAATATACCATACTGCCCATAACCCAGTAAAACCAGTAAATTTAACAACTAACTATGGAATTAGTCCAGTTAATCAGTCCAATAAACCCCAACAAGACAAAAATAAATTAAATTGGGATTTAGTGGGCTAATTAGTCAGACTATTATGGAATGAATTATAAAATCCTAACAATTCTTTACTCTTAATTTAGCATATAGAAAACAGAATTTAATGTATATATATTATAGATAACTTCACACAATAATAATACTAAAACATGACTTTCCTCACATGAAAGAAAACTAGTAAACCAAACAATGTACGAAGATGCATGTCTGCAAGGCTGTTCCAGTATTTCATTTATTCCTGATGTCAAATCTATTTTGTGATTTGGGGTCTTGTTTTGAAATCATCATGTGAGTTTGCATTGTGACATTAATTTTTATTCATAAAAATATTCATTTCAGTAGGTGTTTGAAGAAGTTTGATATGTGACAAACTACCTATTTACATGAATCTCTGCTCTGAAGACAGTGTTAAGGTAAATAACAGATTTAAATAAATTGTTTCAGTTGTGTTATACCGTAATTAAAATGATCAGGCAGGCATTTCTCTGTGTTTTACTGTTCAATAATGTATGGACCATTGTACACATGTGAAAGAATAAATCTCTCAATGGCTTCATCACAATTTACGATTTATTCCCCTGCATGTGTATATCAGTCCTTGCATTCTTGTACAATAAAACATGAGTAAATGTTGATTATTTCTTAATTGGTGTAAGTAAAAGAGCACTGATGAGCATGCAAAATACCTTCATGGGGTATTCAAGAACTCAAGTACTCCAATAATAAAACCTAGTACTAAAATCTTGACTTGAGTGTATATATTATTTATATCCTCTGTATTAAATAAATCCTTCACAGCTAAATTAAAGACTGTTACACAATTATCTAAGTATAGTGCAGAAATGAAAATTATTTTGAAAAAACTAGCAACAACTACTGTATAACAATAAAAAATGAGATGGATGTTGAAGCATTAAAAAATAAGTTATGCTTAAGTTATAACACAAAAGCTTTAGACCAGCATGGTGTTGTAATGCTTTATAAATCATTACAGCAAGGGCTGAAACATTTATACCGGCATATAAAACTGATGCCCCGTGTCACAGCAGGCAAAACTGATGCCCTGTGTCACGGCAGGCAAAACTGATGCCCCGTGTCACGACAGGCATGGCATATTAAAGAACCCTCAATGCACAAAGCCCCAAACAAACTGCAAAGGTAAAAATTTCTGTGACTTTACCTATAGCTGGTGATGTCTCGATATAAGTGAGATATTCTTTACTCGGGAAGTAACACTCCAAACGATTGATCTATCAATCAATCAATATATATATAGACATTTGCTATAGATTAATGTTTACTGTTTTTTAGGTCTCCAATCAAGCAAAAAAATAAATCAACCATGAAATTTAACACTCTAATCAGACACTAGCAGTATAAACCATCAAGGGACCATGAAAAGTTGATACTTGATACAATCTAAAAACCCCAAAAGGTTTATACCATCCATAAACAGTATTTTTATATACAATTATTTCATACATTACATATGTATCTATTATCAATTCTACAAATAAATTATTAAATATTTTCTTCATTGGGACAAAGTACAGTAACACCTGTATATCCAGACCACTCACAGGACCTAAGAAATATGGACTTTATATAGCAGGTTTTACTGTACATGTGCACCATTTAGGCCTTTTGTAATGAATATGATTTTTACTGAATGCAAAAATAACAGAAAAGAAAAATATGAAAAATAACATGTAAAGAGGAATATTTTAAAACGAACTACTATGGGTATCTAAAACTAATAGGTGTGGAAAGTGACAATTCTAATGTCATACTTTAAGCTAATTATTGCACCGATATTTGTTATTTTAAATGCTGTCTAGTAGGATTCAGCAGCTAATATTTACTTCATACATCATACATAAGAGCACTATCACATCACTAAAATGTACTGGCATATAATAGCAACAATAATGATTTGTGCATGTATTGAACTAAACAATTGTAATTCTATGGAAATCATAGACCATATATATGTTTTCATACTGATTATATATTCACTAACCACATTGGTATTTACACCCTAAAGTGCATACATTGTATATACACGCATACATACATCTGTTTTCATGACTACAAACATGTCAAAAAGGACTTAGTAACACAAAAAAATGAGACACTTTAAATCTAAAATTACCAATCAAATATTTGTGAGTGGAACTGTTTGGTTGGTGTAAATATCTGATACATGTATTTCTATATGATTTTTGTCTTTTGATAGACATAGAAATTTAGAAATTTTGTATACATTTACAAGTAAGAGCACACACACACACACACACACAACACACACACACACACACTGGAACACAGAAAGACATTAAAGTGAACACAATCATAAATACACAAAAAGCCATGATGATGTTATATGAGTATATGTATATCTTCTACAAATATAAACTTTTGTAGTAATAACATTTGAACATTGGATAAAATGGTTTTATGCTTTGTTTTGCTGAATGGACATAAAAATCAATGACTAGCAGCTTGTTGATGATGTCAAATTAAAACATTTCACATTTTTAACAGTGATGAATTTGTCAGGTGATCTTTTCATTTGGACGGAAAGCTGATCTTTTGTTTGGACGGATATGAAATTCAACAACTAAGAAACACGCTTTTTATCATAAAATGGACAGAAATGCAGCAATAAGATGATTTTTGTACCAGTCATCTTCATCTGTTTTGGAATTTATCAGTTGATTTAGGACGGACATTATAAAATCAACATCTACCGGTAGCTAATACTGGCACATTGTATGTCATACATAGCAACAGAAATGACACAATAATGTGGTAATGTTTCTATCATTATCTTGATAATATTTGGAATTGAAAAAATGTCTTGTCTTCTCAGCTGATGAAACTGCCTGGCAACTAGCACTAAATGTAAGCTGTATACACAGTTCAATGGCTACATCTTGGTATGTCAACTGGTGACTCGTAGTGCTGGGACTAACATATCTTGATACACAAAACTGTCCATGAAGAAAGTTGGTATCATCTTTGTTCTTGTGCTAAAATAAAAGATGAATCTCATTTAATACAAATCTGCATATTTATAAAGTACATGTATATATTTCAATTTGTTTGGTTTACATGGTTATAGGCAATGTAGACTACAATTAAAAGAAACAACAACAAGAGCCAAGGTGTCCGATTACACTTTTAAGATAAAGTTTGGTATATCAATTCAATGAATGTAAAAAACACAAAGAAATCTTTATAATGTAAATGATATCAATTTTTGCTACAAGGCTCTTTATAAATATAGATGTACATGATACATGTGTATCAAACTTTTTAACAAATAATTACATCAAATGTTAATTTTTTTGTATTGGTATAATGTCCAATGACACTTTAAAACAATGTTTTCAACCTGCAACTTTGAAAAGCTCTTTTTATTCTTGTATCAAATAAATAAATAAAAAAACCCAAAAACAACCTAGAATCAAGAGTACAGTAAAACCTCGTTATAATGCCCCTCGATAACTTTGCCACCTCGCTTATCGCCACACTATTTTCAAGTCCCAAAATCCATTTTGTTTATGTTTTTCTTTATCCGCCTCCCCCGATTTATCGCCAAACCCCTTTATAACGCCAAAATATGACTGAACAAATGGTGGCGATGAATCGAGGTTTTACTGTATATCAGTACATATGTTTTAGCTAACATTCATTACCTTTGCGTACGCGTTGCCGTGCTTTCATAAAAGCCATGATATCAGCATCAGCCTCTGGATCACCTGTTAATGGCATTTTACCTGCTACCTTTGGCTTCTCTGGAGCTGACCTACATGTAACAGGAAAAACATTATTTTCATTGTGAAATCACACATCAATATGAAGTATTCTGTAACTACACAGTAACGTTTCTGAAAATCTACAAAATGTTTTAAATTAAAATGTATTTGTATTCTCATAGACATGCAGGTAAAACTTTGTTGAACTAAATACTGCATCAGACAGGAAGGTTCAGATATGCTTAAAGCAAAGGTAAAAGTTTTTTTGAGAAGAAATCCTTTGACTTTAGATAGATAAAGCAGACAGCATCTTTATTATGTTTATGCCCTTGCCTTTTTCACGTTCTCCCTGATGTTATAAGTTATACAAGACTTTGTTTGACAGGTTAAACGGCCCCATGTATCCCGTCAAAGATTTATGTACCCTAAGCCGCAGGCAAAGGGTTCATTCATCTTTGAGGGTTACATGGGGCTGTGTAACCTGCCAAAGCCCTGTATAACGTTTTTGTCACCCTTCAAAGTGTAACCAGTTGGATCTTATTAACTTCCATTTTGTATTTTGTGTGACTTGCATACGTTGTCGCCATGTTTGTTTACTGTAACTAGATGTCAGTGCTGTACGAATTACTTCCCTTTTACTGCTAAACGTCGCATGCATTCATGTACCTTGGCAGATTTCCGAACATAGTTCCATGTATCCCGGCAAGTTAACCAATCGCTATGCGAGAAATTTCTTTGAAGGGTGACAATAACTTCTAATCCTTTATCAAAACTTTCAGCTTTATGTTTAACAGTGAGAATGATATGTTCCACTCCTATTCTTCGATTCAGACACTAAAGATCATTGACCACCACACTTTTTCACCATCATGGCTCAAATCCCACTCTAGCAGATTCTTGTGTGACAGTTTGTCAGTTAACTTGCAGAAGGTCAGGATTTTCTCTGAGCACTCCAGTTTCCTCTACCAATACAGAAATGAACATCTATAGCTAGATATAAGTGAAATTATCTTGATTGGGGCATTAAACAGCATTGCTCCACTCAACTCAACTTTCATGAATACATACCTTGGTTTATATTCAGAATTTTCAGAGTTTCTTGAGTTTGCATGACTAAGTGACTCTAGTCTAGCTGCTGTGTTTATATGTCTCTGTCTACTGGAATCTAGATTGTTCATATAATTATGGTTCGACTCTTGTCTATCTCGGTTGTACTGTGAGATACTATCTGTCAACTGTTTATTAGATTTTTGAGGTGTTGGAGTTCTCCATGCTGATTTCATATGTCCACCACCACCGCCACCACCATGCTACAAAAATGTTTGATAATAGAAACAAATATTAACATCACTATGGTTTATATTTACTGAACAGAGGTTGAAGGGTCTTATGAAATAGAAAATCATTTAAAAATTAAAAGTTTCATTTTCATGAATTTAGCACTTTACCGTAAACTGCATTAATATTAAACTGTCAGTAAATTTTTCCATATTCACAGTAACTGATGGGTCAAGGATATCAAGGGGACATTATATGTAACATGGTTTTACTGTTATAGTGTAGACATTGTTACATGTCTGGATGGTCCAAAGTCTATCCTATCTTCATAATAAAGATTTACCTGTAGTGTAGCTGCCTGACCTGCCCACCATAATTCAAAGTCTTTCATAAGTTTTACTTTAGATTTCTCAAGTAAATGCTGAAGATGTTCTATTTCTCCTTTTAAGCTTTTTAATTTACTGACACAGTCCTTATATCTAGAATATAAATGTAAATAAACAAACTGCCGGTAAACAAAGTGTATTAAAATTCATTAAAATATTTCATTTTCAGATATACATATTTCATAATTTTGAGCCACACATGCAAATTTGTTAAATCAAAACAGTATAGTGCATAATATAACGATGCCATATATAATGTTTTAAAAATTATTTTATTTTTATATTTACCATACAATAATGTATGATGATAACAACTCCATCAATAGCCAAAACAATGCTTCAGGATAAAAGAATTTCCTTAATTATGGCTTACCGTTAGTTGTTTTCACAAAGAAGTTAAGGTTTGAAGATAATTCATGTACAAAAGACAAATCAAACAATAACCATCAACAGAAAGAAACAAAATAGAAAGCAATCTAAAAACTGGTCAACTGCAACCAACCCAAAACAACTGAGCCACACCAACATCCAATGACCCAGTATCCAACTGTACTTTTATTCACCCCACTTTCAGTTTACTATAGACAAATTATCATAAAGTCAACCAAAAACGAAAGAACCAACAGGTCATGTAGAAATTAAACAATTTTATCAAAAATAAGAAATACTATTAATCAATTGATAAATAAACAAGTCACTGCAACAATTGCCCATTCAGCAATAAATCAACAAATAAACCAGTCACTCCAATACCAATGAACTAACAGACCAGTCACTCCACTACCAATGAACTAAAAGACCAGTCACTCCACTATCAATGAACTAACAGATCAGGTACTCCTCTATTAATGAACTAACAGACCAGTCACTCCACTATCAATGAACTAACAGACACTGCAGTCACTCCACTATCAATGAACTAACAGACCAGGTACTCCACTATCAATGAACTAACAGACCAGTCACTCCACTATCAATGAACTAACAGACCAGTCACTCCACTATCAATGAACTAACAGACCAGTCACTCCACTATCAATGAACTAACAGACCAGTCACTCCACTATCAATGAACTAACAGACCAGTCACTCCACTACCAATGAACTAACAGACCAGTCACTCCACTATCAATGAACTAACAGACCAGTCACTCCACTATCAATGAACTAACAGACCAGTCACTCCACTACCAATGAACTAACAGACCAGACATTCCACTACCAATGAACTAACAGACCAGTCACTCCACTATCAATGAACTAACAGACCAGTCACTCCACTACCAATGAACTAACAGACCAGTCACTCCACTACCAATGAACTAACAGACCAGTCACTCCACTACCAATGAACTAACAGACCAGTCACTCCACTACCAATGAACTAACAATAATGTACATATGTATTGTACCTGACTTTTTCGATTTCCATATCATTTCTTAACTCTTGTTCTTCTTCATCTGGCTCTGGGTTATTTGGATCTATTAAACCTACAACATAAAAATAAAATTATCATGTAAAATATTTAAGCACCGAATAAATAAACATATAAGTTGTAATCATGTCAGAGTATAGTCCATGTCAGAATTTACACAGATTTTTCCTTCAATCGTACACAATGGTTTGTGATTGGTGTTGTACAGCATGAAATGGTGTATTTAGTGAAAAAAAGATACCAGTAGTATAACTAGCAAAAGATGTTTATAAAATAACTTGTAATGCTTGATGTTGATGCTAAAGTCATTCCAAGATGAGACATAAGCTATTCTGCATTTTACTATATGTACAGACAAACTGTGTGCTGTACAGTAAAACCTCATTATAATGCCCCTCGATAACTTTGCCAACTTGCTTATCGCCACACTATTTTGAAGTCCCAAAATCCATTTTCTTTTTCTTTATCTGCCTCCCCTAATTCATCACAAAACCCCTTTATAATGCCAAAATTTGACTGAACAAATGGTGGCAATGAAATGAGGGTTTACTGTATATATTTATGGTATACACGTGTCATAGAGTGGAAAGGTCATTACAAAACTAAATAAAACTTACCCTGAACAGCTAACTGCATTCTGTGGTGTTCTATCTGTGCTTTTATATGATCTAAAATACATAAACATGTACTGCAATCAGATCATGAAAATGAATTATTTCTTTGAAATCACTAAAATACTTAAAAGTTACATGTATCGCTTAGAAATATCGACTTTGCTTCATTACATGCTATAATATATGTACATGTTTTAACAGATTTACAAAATGTTTACAAAAACCTTTAGATATTACCAGTAATAATTGATTAAGCTTCTACTTCAATCCTCGTCTCTTACATTTTCTAACAAGGGTTTTCTGGCTTATAGGTCAATGAACAATTTTCTACGAGTACCAGGTATTTAAATTTCATTCAGATGAAATACAAGCTTTTTATAAAGGATTCTATGACCTGTGACTTAATTAACGATTTACAACAATTACTTCAACTCAATTCAGATAAAGTACAAGCTGCTTAAACTAAATGCCTCCTGGACTGAAGATATTTTTCTGATTGAACAGGTCTTCAATTAACACAAGTACATTTACCAAACAATGCATTGTGTAATTCTTATTAATGAATATGAGATTTTGATAAAATAATTCAGGGCGATCATGTTTTTTTTTTTTTTTTAAATTATGTTTATTCAGGGTTTGCTTTAGATAGGGGGCATACATCAAATGTACATGTATATGAAAAAGAAACTGAACCAACATACTTATTTTGTGTCGAGATTCATTGACTTCTTGTCCTAAGGTTTTAGCATCAACATATCTCTGTTTAAGCGAGTGTTTGGTGTCTATGATGGCATCATTATGTTCATAATCACGTTGAAATATCTCAAATGCTTCCTGTCTTCCAGCAGACATATCTCCCACTGCAAAATTAAAACATTTCTTGATAATATATTTAGCTCTCTTTCTCTCTCTCTCTCTCTCTCTCTCTCTCTCTCTCTCTCTGTGAACATTTCGCTTCATTTATTTTTTTTCACCCCAGAAATTTTAGCTTGTCAGTTATATATAAGAGTCTGGTTCTTTATTTATAACAAGACATTCTTTCTAATTTCTCCTTCCGGAGCAACCGGCCTCACTTCTCTGGTGGCAGTTCACATGTCTAACCTAACTTGTCAGTTCCAAAGTTTTTACTTTGCTTCTGGATTGTGATTCGGACATGGATTAGTATGTTTATTTTTGATTAGATATTTTGGTAAAAATCAGGCTCACTGGCTTGGATCAATCATATACATGTATATATGTATATGAACTGATGTAAGCGTATTTGATAGGGAAAATGAAATTATCCAATTATCACTTCAAATACCAAATAAAGGTGCATCATAATAATACACTCTACAACAAGCTCAAGATATAAAATAACTAACGGCCTGAGATTCTCTTGTCAATTAATTAGCAAATAAACAAGTGGGTTTATTTGCATTTCTGTGGCATGGAGGGGATTAATTGTGTTTTACACACCAGTAAATTAAAGATACATGTATATTATAACTTGGTTCTGGGATGATAGAGGAAACTGGAGTACCTGGAGAAACCCACTGAAATTTTGGCCAGTGAACTAACAAGCATTCTTGCACTAGAATCAGCCTGAATATGATTCAAACCTAGGTGGTGAGCAGTTCTGTGTTATGTAAGCTGGTGCTTTAGATCATCCAAGTAGTTATGTCACAATCTATGTCAGGTCCCTTCAACTTAACAGAATATGATGCTTACTTATTTTTGCTCTTTTCTAATCGTCTCTATCTCGGTGAGACAGTGAGTTATTACTAGGCACAAGTTGTCACTTTAGACTACTTGTGTGATTTTGTGACGATTTGTATCTGGTAATTTTAACTTAACTAATTACCCAATATACTTACATATTTTTGCTCTTTTCTGATCGTCTCTATCTCGGTGAGACAGTGAGTTATTACTAAGTGTAAGTTGTCATTTTGTGACGATTTGTATCTGGTAATTTTAACTTAACTAATTACCCAATATACTTACATATTTTTGCTCTTTTCTAATCGTCTCTATCTCGGTGAGACAGTGAGTTATTACTAAGTGTAAGTTGTCACTTTTGTGACGATTTGTATCTGGTAATTTTAACTTAACTAATTACCCAATATACTTACATATTTTTGCTCTTTTCTGATCGTCTCTATCTCGGTGAGACAGTGAGTTATTACTAAGTGTAAGTTGTCACTTTTGTGACGATTTGTATCTGGTAATTTTAACTTAACTAACTACCCAATATACTTACATATTTTTGCTCTTTTCTGATCGTCTCTATCGCGGTGAGACAGTGAGTTATTACTAGGTGTTCTACTAAATGTTTTATTCCTCTGAATATCACCATTTGTCATGTCGCCATCAGTCATAGATGAAGATCTCGGAATATTTCTTCCAAAATTGTCTAACTCTGCTTCTGTCTCTGCTACTCTCTTCTTTTCTTTCTTTAACATGTTAACTAATATATCTGTTTTCAGAGTTAAGGTCAGTTGACATATAACATAATTTACTAATCTGGGTTTAGCTAATGCATCATGTAAACTCAAATTTGGAAGAAAATTTGCACTCCTTTACTTGTATTAATTTCATCAAAACTAGTGGAAGTTTCTTTTTAAACCTGGATGATGATGATGATGATGTCAGGAGGAGGATTTTTGTAGCATGCTCTGCTAAACTAATTTTTGAGAATATTTTCTTTCTCTTTCATTTTACAAATAGTTTTCAAACTATTACTGTTATGAAACAGATAAGTTAAGCAGTGTTGTAAATAAGATTATCAAAATCAGAAACTGCACTTTTTCTATTTTGATTATTAAATTTTAGTTTTCAAACCTTTTAATGAGCATATATACGTTTGATACATGTATTTTCAATATCTACATGACCCTTTATTTTTATCATTCCCCTCATTGATTACATGAAAATTTCAAAAGAGTTTGATTTACATTGTACATGTACATTATTTTTCTAAAAGCTAACATACCGGTACATTTTATACATGAATATTGAAGTAAAGGATACTAATTTCATTATCCCTTTGTATAACAAGTTCTTTAAGTCTCTCATTTTCAGAGTTACTGTAAGGTCCTGTATCAGGATGTGGTATGTCTTCTCTCACAGTTGCTGGCACCTGCTCTACAACTTTAGGCTTCTCTAGTACATGTCTCTGAATTTATATATGGTAATTGAAGTGAAAAATTTGAATAAAAATTAGCAATTATGAACATTTTGATAATTTAAAACACACAAATTACTATTAATTATTCGTAATTTTACCAGTATTTATATGTCTTGCTGTTCTTGCATTGATGATAAGGTAAAGGGTACTACAAATGCTGTACAATTGTACTGTAGAGATGTCCCAACAAAGCTGACTTGTGATTCAAAAATTTGGTGTTCAAACTCTAGCCAGGTTGCATGGTATGTTTCCAGAGAAACCAGAATTAGCACTCATCTGATGAGCTGATATCCTTGAAACAGACTTTTGCTTTTGTGTAAATTGTAACAAGTTTATACAACTGTACAAGTAGCATTTTCTCAGCCTAATCAGTAGTGAATAATGTTTCACCAAATCAAGCAAATCAATCCTTAGTCTGTTAATATTACCTTCAATATCTGAAAACATGCTTGTATCTTTCTCATATCTGCTCCTACTGATAAAGTACTATCAACATCAGTATCTGCTAGGAAATTATTTACAGCCTCCTCACATCTAAAAGTAAAAATAGCATCATCCTTATATATGTACACTGTATATAAGCTTATTTTATATGTGTCATTTCATAACACTTTAAAATAACATAAAAACTTAATGTACATGATGTAATACTGAATCAGAGATGCCAACCCTGTCTTATTGTCATCAGTAATACCAGCTCATATTTTCAGGAATTTTGGGTACCTTGTCAGTAATACTAGGATCAGCCATTTACTGTCGCCAGTGACAACTGTTCGGAACTTTTTTAAATATGAAAGTATAACAATGAAAAAGACAGAGATTTGCTACTCAGAAATAAAAATAACTGGTTTCCCGATGCCAGTCGACTGCCTATTTTGTATTGCTCAATAAAATGAAACGCTGACTTCATTCTAAAAACCATGTTGATAACAAAAACGACCCTGACCGGAATTTCTGTTTTTGCCGTAATTGCTGATACCTCTACCGTAATATCGTAATTTAAGTAATAAAATCATAATAATTACGGAGAATCCGTAATAGTTGGCATCTCTGCTGAATTCTAATCCTTAACTTGGGAGCTTTGGTTGCCGAGTGGTTTAAAGCAACTCATAATGCCTAGATTCAAATCACCTTAGGGATAGATCCTAGGGAGAGAAAGTTTGTCAGTTTACTTGCAAACGTTTTCTCCTGATTTCCTCCACTATCCATGAAGTGACCACCTTGACATTCCATAAATGAAAGAATCTTGACTGGGGTGTAAAATACCATTACTTCATTCCACTCCTAACTATGAAAATCTTAATTTAGTGTCATAATTATAGTGATTCTTCTAAGCAATCTAATTTGTACAACACTTAATATCAACTACTGGTAAACTAAATCAAAATGTTACAGGGAATGTTAATGTACATATATTATAATCAGATTGTTAATAAAAAGGGAGACACAATAAAAAATTCACATTTAACTAATATATAAAAGTATTCTTTAAATAATTTTATATGTTATAGCATTTTTATTCAGACACAATCAAAATATGAAAGTAAAATATGTAGTTTCCCAAACTATATAACAATTTTAAACACCTTAACACAATGAAAATGTATAAATTTGTCTTAATGAAGCATGAGGCATATTTATCAAAAATATTTTATCCCATACTTTTCAAGATCCTCTTCTGACAATGCATCTGTTCGCTGTTCCCCTGTTGCCATGGCAAGTTCCTCTTTTAACTGTTGTATCTCTCGCTTTAATTTCTGAATCATCAACTTAGGATCAAGCTCTTCATTTATCATGACTTCATTCTTGATCATTGCAACTCTTTGAGCAAAACGGCATGTAGAAATAGATTCCTTTCAATACAAAATAACTCAGTTAAGTTCAAAGTTTAATTTGAAAATTGCAGGTCAAACATAGATTTGAAAATAAGTGCTGACTTTCCTTTTGATATAAACATTTAATCTTTCATGCCCTTGAATATGGGGTTTCCAGTTACTGAGTTTAAAGGATGCCAAAGTAAATATACCGTATTTAGAATAAACAATCACTTTTCGATGGGTATCCGAGAAAACAAAGTCAGCAAAATTAAGCTGTTATACATTAGTGAATCTAACAACTTAAGAGTAAACCATACTTGAACAGTACTTCATGTTTAAATAAATAATGAATTCCATTGGTTAAAAACTTTATGTTGCTTTTCATTAACCCAAATGCTAACAAGTCATCTTTGCTCAAATGCCAAATAGTATAAACTTCCTTTTGACATCATGAAAAACATGCAGCCTTGCTGTATCATTTAACATTCATCTTTGATTTTGATATTAAAAATATTGAATTATGTCATATCAAAATGATATAAACTTCCATTTCTTATCAGACAATCAATTATAAGTTGTACGAATTACACAGTGAGTACAGCCTCCATTCAGGTTAGTACTCAATGTACCAGTAATTTAAATTCAGTACTTAAATATTTCATCACATATTATATAAATGCCTTACCACAAGGTTTCTTTTCTCTATAGAGCATGTAGCTATCATAGTTGTCATACAATTACCACCTAAACTGTCTCTTAGTACAGAAGTCATCATGGAGTTCCTGTATGGTATGTGTTGTCGACTCTTCTCCGATAAAGCAATGATAACCTGATATTTATCAAACAGAAACAGAGGTTTTATTTTTATATGCAATGTTAAATATGTAATACATGTACTGAAAACGTTTTCTGCCAATGTTAAAGTCAAAATGTGATTATGGTGTAGCTATATTTGTGTCCCTGTAAAAAGTACAATGCAAATGCTGACTGAGACCAATTTTCAAATTCTATCACTTTATGCTATTTTCTTTTCCCACAATTTTGGCCATTATGGTGCTTATTTTCACAATTGCAAGGGTTGCAGCTCCATTCACAAAAGGGAAAGAGAGAGTCCTGGAAGTATACGCAGAAGTGTGGAATTAGATTGTATGTAATACAATTAAATTAATCTTTTTTTAAATACTGCTAATGTACATGAAAATTAACTGCTTTGCGTGTACATGTATATACTGCAACCCAATGAGATTAAGACCAGCTCAATTCTATTTCATTCCTTCTATTATTATCCTCACTTAGAAATGTCATAATGCCACTTTGTTTATGTTGGACTCTGGTACAGTGAAACATGAGGGGGAAAACAATATCTCATCGACTGCACTGTCTGAAGATCCAACCCAGTACTGTTGAAATTCAATATTTAATATCATTGCACAAATCTAATAATTACTTCTTCTGTTTAAATTTTACAGCACTAAATGGCCGTTTTGGAATAAAATTCATAAGTAGCGCTAAGACCAGAATTGTGGAAATTTTGTATGTCTAGTTTTACAAAAACACCAGGAATCAGTTTGAGCTTTATACTTTACCTGTTCTAAAAAGTGTAGTGATGAGTTAATATATTTAGCTTCTGTTAATAACAGTCCATTAACACCTGATTTAGATACTCTCTCTGACCTGAACAAATAAAAAAAAAAAACAATTAATTACTTCAAATACCAACTTTAATTAGTGATTATGGTCACAATACAGTCTAGATTATTTCAATTATAACAAGGTGGTCAGTTCTGTGATGGTGGAAAAAAACCAAGAGAAAACCGTCAATCTTTGGCAAGCAAACTGGCAAACTTTCTCACACTAAGATCAGTCCCAAGTGGGATTCAAGCCTAGGTGGCAGAGTGGCTGTGATCTTTATGTGCACACTTTACACCACTTAGCTTCTGAGACCCCAGTAAAACATACACCTAATTCCATTATAAAGTGATCATGAGACAAGTCATTATAACCAATTTATTTAAACTGTTCCTTTAAAACCAACAAGCTGATTTAAACTCTGAAGAATTAAAACAAAAAATAAACAGTAACATCACATTATAATGATCTTTGATTTCTTCGTCACCTTGCTTATCAAATCTTAAAATCAGTTTCTGCTATGTATACATCTTCCTAGTTTAATAGCTAAACCCCTTCATAACTTCAAATTTGGCTGACAAATTCCTAAATTCTAGGCAATAAGTTAAATCATAACTATCCCTGTATAGGTTTAAAGCTTAAGTAAAATGAATTTGGTAAGGACTAAGTAGAGCATATAAACATACTTACCCTGCTAAATCTACTAGATGAAGCTTTGATCTTCTGATCGTTGCTGATCCTGTTTCTCTAGAAGTTATATGAATGGTAAATATACAATGTGATCGTGTAGAGGCCTGGTTCATTGGTGTCTAAAATTACAAGTCAAAGATTTAATTATAATTAAAATAAGGAAATATAGTAAAACCTGTATATAAAGATCACCACACTGACTAATATGAACATAATAGACAAGTGGTCATCATATAGAGATCTTTTTTGTTGAAATATGAAGCAAAAAGTCCTAAAACACTTGTCTTGAGGGCTAGGTGGTCTTTATATATATAGGTGGTTGCTATAGCAAGTTTTATGAATGTCACAAAGATTTGCACTTTAACTATTTTGTCATTATAATTGGCAAATGTTCAAACTCTGAATACATGTATCTATAATAGGTGGTTTCAATATGGGCTCATACTGTATGTGACTTGTTTCCTAATTTAAATGTTTTGCTATAAATTACATCTATGCTTGCTCTGGCTATTGTCAAGTACTCAGTGCATGTTATTCATTAACAGGTTTCTTTGGTTATTTTTATGCATTACCTGGTAATAATATTTTTTATCACAAACTGCAATAGAGTTTTAACCATATATGAAATAATCATGTTGACTGTTGTTAGTTAGTGTAGCTCATAATTACCTCAGTGTAAAGCTCTCTGTTGAGGCTTGATGAACTGATAAATTAAAGTATCTTATATTTACCTCAGCAATCATTCTGTTGGTATCGCCAAGAAATAACAAGTTTAAAGCTTCCTCTTCTGTTGAGGCTTGATGAACAGATAAATTCTTTAAGTGTATATTCTGATCGGAATCTTCCATAAGTACAACTTTACTGCAATGAGATAACAAAAATCAGTAAAGTAGAGTAATGGTTATGTTCCAGTCAAGATTATTTATATTGATGTAGTCAGTTCTGGGACAGTGGAGGAAACCAGAGTACCCAGAGGAAACAACCAACCTTCAGCAAGCAAAAAAAAAAAAAGAATCCAACTTCATCATTGACATTACCAGTAAATGCAACAAAATAAAAGTAAATAGCAAAACCTATGTTCAACAATATACATGTGTAGTAAATGAAACTTAAGTACAATCAGCTGCTAGATAGATGAATAAATGAAGGGACAAAAACAAAATTTAAAACTATAACTTTATTCAGTACAATAGAACTGGACATAACCTGAACATAACTTCTCAAATAAAGCATTATTTATACTGGTATTCAAACTCACATGTCATAAAGAAAAGCAGAATTCAAATATACATGTAGTGAAACTTTCTAAACTTATCACCTTCATGGTTTGGTTTTCACTGTTTTAGCCGTACATAGGGGTAAATATTCATATCCCTCTTTTACATTCATCTTAACCAGTAAGCATTTTTAAAAAAAAACCTAAATTGTGGATATTTTAACTTTTATGAAACCATTTGAAATAAAAAGCCAAATTTCTGTGATCTTAATGTATTTTCAAACAATATTGAAAAATGATATAAAGAAACTTCTCTCATTCAGTACTTAACACTTACGGTAAATCTTCCAATTTGGCAGCTTCATGTTTAGGGTCAAGTAAGTCATAACCTCTCTCATTGTATAACTCCAGATAGGAAACATGTAGTGAGTAACTTCTCTCCGAGTCCTGTAAATAGTGAAAAAGTATAAAATGTTATCCTTAGGACATAGACTCATCAACATTATATACTCCAGATAGGAAACATGTAGTGAGTACAGTAACTTTTTTCCGAATTCTGTAAATAGTGAATTAAAAGAGAATAGAAAGTTGCCACCTTGCAGAGAACCTGTCATTGATTGTTACTGATGGAAGATCTCCAATTCATGTACCTGGTAGTGATATAAGATAATAAGAGGGAGCATTCCACCTAGGATGATCTACCCTGTACAAGGGATGAGACAGAAATCACAGAATATGTCTTCAAAAACATGTTAGCAGTTTTAAAATAAATCTGACTGATTTTAACAAGGATCGATTTTCCCATTTTTTATCACTTGCTAAAAAAAGCAAGTGCTGATTTTTTCTACTTGCTAAAATAAATTTTCACTTGCTAATTTTTTTAATATGTAATTAAACAATTTGCATATATTCATGAACTACGATACCGATGCTTAACTCATGGCGTATTTAGCTCCTGCCCGTTTATTGATACTTTTTAAAATGATCACGACACCCTGTCCTTTTTATAATTAGTTAAATGTCAAAGCTTTTATTCTTTATTCTCGGAACTCTACAACATTTATAATTTCACCCCGATTTCAATCACACTGCAATATCTAGTCAACAGTCTCTGAGGATAGACGGGATTTCCCCATATTCAAAATTATCATATTTTCATTTTCATAACAAAATCATCCGTGAAAATTAAAACTGCTTTCAACACCGATAGCTGTGAATATATTTGTGTTGATTATAAACTTTATTCAACTTAAAACGCTGTGTAAAACGCATATTTTGTGTTTATTTATCGATATCACAGGGTGTAAATTTAAAAATCCAATATGACGGCGACTGTAAACAACCACATGTATGTCAAAAAGAAGAACGTCGGTGCGAAGTGACAAGATCGTCTTTTTTTATTGGGTTTTCCGAGGGGCTAATACTTAATGAATTTTTATGATTTTTATCTTAAAATAATCGTACAAAAGTGAAACTGCATTAAAAAACCACTCGCTAAAATTTGCCGGCATGATGTAGCTTCAACTCGCTAAATTGAAATTCCACTCGCATTTAGCGAGTATTTCCACTAAAATTCGATCCCTGTTTAATTTCATAAATGTGTCTGCCTCATTCCTTGCACAGGGTAGACCAACCTAGTAAGTAGTGAAAATGACTGGGTAAAGAATGTTATCCTTAGGAAACAGACTCTTCAACATCATATTGTGTGAAGACGTTAATGTTGTAGACTTCTGATTCAAAAGTCATGGGTTCAAGTCCAAGCCATGCCCTGTGGTATGTCCCTGAGCAAAACATTTAATTTTACATTGTTGCAGTCTACCCAACTGCCAAATGATTGTGTAAAAAGCAAATATTCTGGGATGGTTGTTGTCTGGTGAAAGGTTCACAAGACAGAGTATTGTACTATGTCACTTAGTATCTACCAACCCATTATACAAAGGTCATTTTTACCAATAGAAAATTAGTGATCACAAGATGGATTTGGAAAAGGATGGTACTGTGTTCAGAAAATAGTAATATCAAATAACTAGACACTTTACCGATTCAAAACGTTCAAATAAATATGACAGACTTCTGGGTATAATTCCTCTGTCCACATATTTTTCAGCACCACCAGTAATGGTAAAAGTCTTCCCACTTCCAGTCTGAAAAAAAATTAAATTACAATGTATACATGTTGCTACTTCTACATATTCTTTTTCATATACAGTATACATATAGATACATGTACTTATAAGTTTAAAACTTCTTAGTAATACACTAACATTTTTTGTTTTCATTATTGTTTCATATTATTGTTAATTTCTTTCGGAAAAAACTACAATGTATTTAATTTTTATGATTTACTTGAAAAAAGATAAATTTTGCTTTTGAACTACCGGTAATAACAATAAAAAACAAATAAAATCCCAAAATATCCAAAATCAAGAAAATATATTTTTGGTAAATAGATCTTTAAATTTTATGTTGATTGAAGCAAGTACAATGTTCTTTAAGTTGTTGAATCACACATACAGTCTTGCTATGTTTCTTACCTGTCCATATGCAAACACTGTCCCATTATATCCTGTCAAAACACTGAAATAACAACACAAGTTTCAGCATCATTCTCATATATATGTGTAACTTTGAGTACATATT
This sequence comes from Anadara kagoshimensis, assembly GCA_021292105.1. NCBI lineage: Eukaryota > Metazoa > Mollusca > Bivalvia > Arcoida > Arcidae > Anadara > Anadara kagoshimensis. The sequence goes on along the minus strand of CM037858.1, from coordinate 6,114,131 downwards.
TAGTATATAATCAAATAGGGAAAATTTGTAATTACATATCTTAACAAATACACAGATATGCCAGTAAGAACAATGTGCATCAGAGGAACAGAATAGCTTGGCAATTTGCCTGCACAACTAGTCCATAAAAAAACTTCAATTTGCTAGATGACCATCACATTAAGACTAGCACTCGACACACCCTGAGTATGACATAGGTTCTCCTATATGTCATAGAGGTACGATAGAAACAAATTACCAGTAGCTATTAAAAGCAGATGCCTAGAAATTGCACTTTTACAACAAAATCACTATCACAGGTTGTCATTTTATGGAACCAATATGTAAAAAATCCATCAAGAAAAATAGATAAAATATTAAATATTAAAATTTCAAAAAGTTTGTAATCGGATCTATAATTTTTTTTATGAAATTTAATTTTTAAACTTCTTTTGAGTTTGAGTGTCCAAACTGCTGGTTATGTATGGTGACAAGTTATGTTTGAGAAACAAATACATGTACCAATTAAAAAGAAAACTGGTATAAAAATAAATGGCCAACATAAAAGACATTTTTGAGACCAAAAAAAATTAACCTAAGTACATACTTATCAATAACTGGTTTGGAAACTATGTCAAATATTTCATCTTGTTTTGTTGACTGGTCAAAAACATGTTCAAATCTGAAATAAATCATAATAAAACATGATAAAAGTAAATCAGAACAGTCTAAGACTGTAAATTTAAAATATCTTGTCAAATAAAATTATAATGTTTAAGATAATAAGCTACTATATGTGACTTGCAATTTACAATGTATTACGTAATACAACAACAAAAAGGGATGATTATTGTGACAGGGTGTTGATGTGCAGAAATAATTACCGTAGGTTAATGTGTAAGAACAAAACTGTAAAATTTTGCAATTTCTGAAATCTGGCATTACATATGGTTATAATTTTTGCATAACCAATATACATGTAAGTGGGTATATATTCTATATATCTATATTTCCATTCCTGGTAGCCAAAATCGTCATTGGCTACTCGTTTTTGTAAAATTCTTTCAAAAAGTAACCTATTTTAACAAATTTGTGAAAAATTACTTTAAAAAGTACTATATTTTCACATATTTTGGAAATTTGGCTACTAATAATTTTAAAATTGTGGAAACATAGATATATTATGATATACCAGGAGTTTTAACCTGTATGGTAGACAATTTTGTGTGTGTAAAATTTTGGTGGTAATTTCTTAAGAGCAAAATAAGCAAAAATTTTACCCCACGAAAATTTCCCCAATACAAAAAGGCTAACACAACTATACTGTTTTCAATGGACATGTGTGACCTTGTATATAATTCATGTCCAAGTCTGAACCATTCATTAAGTTCTACACATAATGCAGTCTTTTAAATGACAAATTTCAGAAATACACTTTTCAAATTTTCACTCTTAAAGGAATGATCTCATTGATAACATACTGCCAACTTATCAAATTATCATCATATGTAAGTTTTTGTGTGGTGATTCTAAAAAGTAAATACATTCACAGCACTTTCAATAAATCCAGCAGGGCGACAGAAGTTGTCTAATACTTGTTTAGATTTGGATTAAGTTTGTCGCTTACCTCCACTAAGTTTACATTTTCTGAATATGTTTTGCAGTACATATTACTCTGTACTTACTGCCTACTTCAGGAAACTTGTTTCCTATTTAAAAATTTACTGAAAGGGCTGCATTCAAGAGAACTGGGACTGGAACTTGTCAGAATGACAATGGTGAATTGTAACCTAGATTATTTGGACTGACAGGACACATTTGACAGCAACGTCTGAAATTGCTCGTTCTTGCAATTCCTATAGCCTTGTGTATACCGGTAACTGAAGACTGCAGCTTAGATAATTATACTTTACTTACTCTGCCATTCACAACATGTACTGGTAATACAACATGCATATAGTAGGTGGGCATTCAGTGTCATGTTGTTTTAAATACTTACTGTATGAAAAATAAAAAAATATAAAAGTACCTAAATTTGTATGCTTCTTTCTTATTATTGATATACCCTTCAGCCAATTCACGAGGACATGTAAACGTTAGGCGTGGCTTCCCTTCATCATCTTCATCTATTTCATACAACTATCAATGAACATATCATAAACAATATTTAGATAAGCATTTTATATAAATTTGTAAACAGCTTTCCAGTCTTTTATATGAACAACCATCATTTAAACACCATCTAGACATCTATTTCATGCAGAAAAAACTAAAATATTCCTCTAACCACTGTGTTGTTCCACTGTTGATAGATATGACTTACTTGACTTAATTCAATCTCTCCTGGTGGAAAATTGGGCAAAGATGATAGATAAAATATTTTCTAAACAATTTCAAAGTTTCTGTCCCATTTCCTTTAGTAATACATGTATTGAAACAATTTTTCTTACTAACAAAGAAAATATAATCAAAATTGGGCTAGGAATATTTTTTTTAATAAAAATAATTTTAAAATGTGAAATATCAAAATAACTATTGTCCTTTGAATATATTTTATAAATTCTTAACTATCTTTCATGACCTGAAGGATTTATAATTTCGGATTGATGGATTTCTAGATTAACAACATCAGTGGGTTTTTTTGAACTAACAAAACAGAGCATTTCATATGAAGTCTTTGAAATTGAAGTTTTATTTTGAAAACATTAAACAATTGACCAAACATATCTCAAAACTTTTAGGAAACCATAAGAATCTAATATAAAACTGTATTTGTTATCTAATCAGTAATGTTGTGTAGCAAACAAATTTTATGAGGAACTTTCGGACTGCTTGTGCCAAGATGTTTTAAGCTACATGATATTTAGAAAAATTGGGCTGAGTTGGTAAAGAATGTGGAATGAGTTTGGTTTATACTGGAACAAGTTGGTAAATGAAGTTGGGATGCGAGTTGACTAATATTCATCTACCTCTAGGAAACATGTCTATTGTAAATCAATTTTAACATTGATTCAGAAGAATAGTAAGTATCAGGTATAACAGGAAAGAGAACATTTGTAAAAAGATAGAGAAAATGTGTAGTTGACCCTGGGACCTCCCACGGCCACACTATAACCCAGTGTTAATCTTCTATCTAGATAGTGTATGGTAATTGAGTATATGCATAGTGATTTTCAGTTAACTATGCTAAGAGAATATCAAACTGTATCAGTAAAGTTTATCAAAACATTAGCAATCAATGGCAATTTACATGCCACAGTCCAGGCTTGAAAGGTGGCTGGGTACCTCAGTTCGCCGGTAAAGCATCCTGCTAGTATTGGGAAGGTCCTGATTTGGTTGCTGTATTTTCCCTTCCCTATTACATTTGGGTGTTCATCTGATCATTGGAAGAAGCCGACCAACAGGGTGGAATCTAGTCGTTTGGATTACTTTTTGGAATTTTGAACTGAAAAAGTAATTAAGGGAGTAATATGTTGGTGGTCTGGTAGCTCAGTCAGTAGAGCACCCTGCTAATATTGGGAAGATCCCAGTCCCAGTTTACCAGTCATATGTTCCCCTTTCCTGTTACATTCAACTTTCCATCATGATCTAGAAAAACATAAATCATTAGAAATCCTTTAACACATAAATTAATGCTGAATACATACACCTGTTTTAGATCGTGTTGGTTTTACACGAGCAAAAATCTGTATCGTTTGTTTAACCATCTTACTAATTCCGATTAATCCTATCAATAAAAACCTCAACCATCATTCCAAATCAGAAAAGGAATGATAACAAGACAGCCATTACCAAACAAAACTGGACCGCACAAATCTAAAACATTTACAGTTGATTGGCCAAAAATATCGATCGTAGCAACTTCAATAAATCTTGAATAGGAAAAAGATATCAAACTTGTGTATTCCGTATTTATCTTCTGTAAGTGTATTTATGCAGCAAAAGTATCATTTGTTCTAATTTTTGTTGATATAAAATACAGAATTTTCATGAATATTATTTGATATTTTTATCTGAATCTGTTTCATAATTAAAAAACTAAACTATTATTTTTTTTTTATTCCGGAACCGTTCGTAATCTTTATTCTATTTAGAATTTACAAATAAATATCTTATCGGCACCCATTGGATTTTTACATAACAGGATTGTTTCAGTATAGTATTTGGGACAAGGTAAATTGCCGAGAGTTTCGATGAGTAATCAAAACCCTATTTTTGTGCACTGGAGGGTGAAACGTCAGATGAGGTTTTATTTCTAATTTTCTGATCTTTATCAGTAGTCTTATGGAGAAATTAACAATTAGGTAAATATTTGTATAGTAAAATTAACGAAGCGCAACATAGCTTTTCATTTTGAGGTAATTTGATCCATAAAAAGCTCTGACATAATTCCAGGGTCAGCTCTGGTAAACCTTAAAATTTGACAATAAAAATCAGCATGACACCTGGTTAGTTAGGGAGTGGTATAGTTTTATCTGATTATAACAGGCTTATTTCCTCGTTTATTATGGCATCTGTTTTTGACGGATATTGATTAACTCTGGATGTAAGTGATAAGTTCTATTTTGATTTATCATGTAAATCTTTGCTCCTACTACAAACTGTTTCCTCTGGCCCTTATCCCAGACTCTCACACCACTACTGGTAATGTATGCAAACTTTGATTTTATTTGACTTATTAATCAGTTAAATTATAAACTCTACGAATAAGGGATTTTTTAAATCAATTGTTTATTTCTGTTTCACACTTTCCTCTGGCCCAGGCTTTCACACCACTCACCAGTACTGGTAATGTATGCAGATAAAAGAGATATTGATTTTATTGAACTTTATTAATTGCTAAATTGATTAAATAAAAATGAAATTTAGATAGTTTATTATCCTAAATTATATGAATATTTAATTTCATGAAGAAGTACTATGAACTGTTTTCCCTTTTAAAGTTAAAGTTTATTTGTAATTTTGACTTCTGTAACAGGAAGAAGGATGCATTAATAAAAATATTCCTACTGTACGTTCATTTCCTTATTGATTGCTAAAACAGGTGCTTACTGGTATACAAAATTTAACAAAGTATTCTTTTGTGGATATGCAATGGTAGACATGTAAGTTTTTATTTTTATGTCTAATTGTATTTGTCTCTGTATCACGTTTATCTCAAAATAAGTGACATTTCATCTGGTTTCATTCTCACCACATGTATTAAGCATTTATTCTAAAGCTAGAAACATTATAATCACAGAAAAAAGTGGTGGCTAAATTTAACAAAGAACAGCTGAGATTGATGTCAGGAATACCAGTAGGTTTAATAACAAAAGTAATAATTTTGATCTCAAACTTGCAATCAGTCTTAAATGGTGTATCTTAGTCAATCTGAGGGTATTTGACCTGTTTATGGAAAGTAGAGACCTTGAGAAACTCATGAAAAGTATGGAGATACATGTATTAGAATTTTTCCTGTATAAGTATTTGAAAGATGAATCACACTTTCATTGGGGTCCTTAATGGATGAGTTGTCTAAAGTGATTTTTTTTTACAATCACAGCACCAATTACCGCTTAGGTTAAAATCACACTGTAAAAAGATCCCAATGTGATAAGTTTGTCAATTCCCTTGCTGAAATTGGTGGTTTTCTTTAGACATTCTAGTTTTCTCTACCATACTTACTTCTTAGGTCTCCTCGTGCCATGCGGCACATAAGGCAGCCACACAGTCTCTCCACCCAGTCCTATCTTTCGCTTTCTTCTCTATCTCCTTCCAGGACCACCCAAGTTGTTTCAACTCGCTTTCGGCTGTTCTTCGCCATGTTGTTTTTGGCCTGCCTCTCTTCCTTTTCCCGTCGGCTGTCCAGAAAAGGCTCTCCCTGGTAATGTCGCTCTGATCTTTCCTAAGCACATGGCCAACCCATCTCCACTTCCTTCTCGCTATTTCTACCATGATGTCTTCTTGTCCGGTCAGCTCTTTAAGATCGCTGTTAGACACTATTCTTGGCCATCTGATCTTGTATATGGTCCTCAGGCATTGGTTAACAAACACTCTCAGTTTTCTTATCAGGTCTTTCCGGAGCTTCCAGCTTTCGGATCCATATAGTAATACAGATTTTACGTTACTATTAAAGATCCTCAGCTTTGTCCTTGTTGTCATACAGGAGGAGGTCCATACTGGTTTCAAGATGGCAAACACATGACAAGCTTTGTTGATTCGGGATGTTATGTCCTCGTCTGTACCTCCTGTTGTTGTTACTATGCTGCCGAGGTACATGAATTTCTCTTCCATACAGCCTCAAAATGAAAGAATCTTGACTGGGACATCAAACACTATTATTCCACTCCATTTTACTTGTAAAGTACATGTATTATGTTTGTTTTATACTTATTAATCAATGTGGGGTCATATTCTGTTTTTACCAATTACAATTCTCCAATGATTTGAATAAATGAACTACTAGTGTAATAATAATTATAATATTCATATTTTTGGGATCCCCCCCCCCAATAAAATAATTAAGCATATTATGATATCTAATATGTAATTTAAATGATTTGAGGCCTGACCATCATTAGGTCTACAACATTGTGGGTTAAAAAAAAAGGATTGTATTTACTGTAAGTGATGTGCTGTATATTAGACCAAAGGCAATACTGGTTGTGTTATTTACAAGGGGTATATAACACTTTAATCACATAGAGTTCAAATCAACAAAATATAAATAAAATGCTGACAGAATGTGATGTAAAACGAGTCACATATTACATGTTCTGGTTGCTTAGACTGTTGCCAAATACATGTATATTTTAGATTTTAATTTATGCATTTCATTCAAAATCTATCCTTTTTATAAACTGTGGAAAACATCCTTCTTTTTTTTTAAGATAGTAACCTTGTGTAAGTTATAAGATTAACCTGTAGACATGCCAGGACGACAGTCATTCTGTTGGTGTTTTGGTGGACGTCCTCCAGAGATAACATATGGTATTGACACAGAGGCTCCGTTAAAATCAATGGAAGTTAATATTCCTATGCCAGATGATGAAAAAGAAATAGATGCCAAATTTGCTGAGATAGTAGTAAGTTATATATATAAATTTATGCAACGCAGAATGCTCCAAAAACCAAAAGAATTACTGCTGTCGTTTAGATAAAGAGTAACAGTTTTGAAATACATGTACATTGAAACTCATATTGAATGCTTGTAATATTGTTTTCAAGTTTATTTATCCATGATAATGTATCATCAAAATTTATACTATATGTTAAGTTTATACCTCACTGTCACATTTCAGATTTGGATTGCTAGGAATGTAATTTCATGCTACCAGTATTTAAAGCTTATTACTTTAATGTCTTGATTTGCTTTTAACAACTTTTCTAAGACAACAGTTACATATATATGTACAATGTGTAATATACAGTTTTGGGTTTGTTCCAGGCAGAACTAGGAGTGGATAAACCACATAGAGATGCTTTATTTAATTTACCTGCAGAGAAGAAATGGCAGCTCTACTGTAGTAAAGCACAGGTTTGTTTTATAGACTACATATGTCTATTCTTCATATAATGTTTCAGGTGAAACTGTTTTACAACCTTAATTATGATGCTTTAATATATAAACCCACATTTGGTTGTAAATGAACCCTGTATAAATTAGAAAAAAAGTTACCATATTTCAATTGAGAATTTGTTAATGTGTTCATTTCTATTCTTTGAAAGGTTCTTGGAATGTGACCTTAAAATCTATGTCCTATGTCACAGTAGGTGTGATGAAATCAAGAACATTTCTGAACGTTGCCATAAGTGCATTATGTAGGTGTAATTATTAATTGCTGCAACTTAGTCTACAAGTATACCTGGTGGTTTATCAACATTGCTGAAATAAACTTGACTGGAATGTAAAACTCCTGTTGATATGATTTCTAAAGTAAGATTTCTTGTTGATTTGAAATGATGAAAAAAAATTAATGATTGAAATAATGTTACAGGAAAGAGATACAACATCACCAGACTTCTATATAGAGAAAATAAGAGCATTAGCCACAGTGAGTATACGATAAAACCAATAACACATATACAACTACATGTTTGAAAAATAAGAATAATTGAAAATCCAGAAGTTTCTTCCTTTGAATCGACAAAATACATGCACAGAGGAGTAGGTATGGTAAGGTGCTGTTGACATCCACAAAAAGAAAAATATTCTGTTTATTTTTTCAGTCATATTTTGTGGATTAAATGTTATTTACTTTACTAGACAAATCAATGTCATTACAGCTTACATCATTTATAATGTCATTGACTTGTGGTGACATCATTAAATCTGCTTCCGTTATGAAAAAATGCTTTGTTTTGAATCCTACTTTGGCAAATCCAAGTGTGAGAAAGTTTGTCCATTCACTTACTGTAGGTCGGAGAGTTTTCTCAAGTAACTCTGGTTTCCAAGGCTGCACCATCTCTGAACTGACTGCTTCAATATAAATGTAAGAATTTTACTGTTTATCTACTATTAAACTCCAATCCTGTTGATTATAACTTTAGTGATCATGCTTTCTTTGTTTGTGGATTATATGCCTACATCTCATATTTCTTTCAGGGTATAATCAGTTATAGCAATGATGAAGAAGAAGGAAGGATGGTTCTAGTTGACAATTTAAAGACAGCATTAAGGACACAACCCATGAGGTAATATTCAAGCAAATATATTCTGTTGAATTAGTCTATTTGCTGGATTTTTTTAGCCAATTTTAGTTAATTGCAAGATTTACTTGCCAATAATTTGTTCATGTCTCTAGCTCTTCATATGTCCTTCATGGCTTTGTTGTAGATGAGACAGTCTTTGCTCTAGGTAAACATATAGGTATTACTCAGGTGTTACAATTAGGATATTGTGACAACCGGATACCTGTAGCATTTTAGTTGGACTTAATAATATTTTGTAATTTTTTGAGATTCAGACCAGTAAGAATTTTAGCCTCGTTTCAGACACTATGTCTTCAGCATCAATACTTATTTTTCATGTTCGTTTATCAGACTCAAATTTACAAGTTATTCTTTTTATAAACATAATTACTACAACACCTTTACACATTATTCTGGTGTCTATGTCGTTAATACATTTAAACATGAATTTTGTTTCCAGCTTCGTAACCAGATTTATAGAACAGGATGGTCTCCAGACTTTATTAAACTTCCTCAGTAATATGGATGATGAAATGTTCCACAGCTCGATACATACATCTGTTATAGGGTGTATCAAGGCATTGATGAATAACTCTGTAAGTGTGCTTTATCAGACTTTCATGTTATAGGGTGTATCAAGACATTGATGAATAACTCTGTAAGTTTAATTTACCAGACTTTTAAAATACTAAACTACAGTCAAACCTGTATAAAGGCCACCCTAGGGAACTAGTAAAAGTGGCCTTTATGGGCAGGTGGCCTTTATATACAAGTTCAAAAAATATGAATAAAGAACAAATGGGAGAGAATTCTACTGGCCTTTATAAGCAGGTGATCCTTATATAGAGGTGGCCTTTAAGACAGGTTGGACTGTACTTGCAACTATTTGTTATAATATTTACAAGATGACTGTATCTCTCTTCAATGAAACATGCAGAAGCAATTGTATTGAAATTCCAGTTAAAAGACAATTGGGGTCATGACCCTTGATTGGTATGAATTTTTCCATAAGATGATGCCATTTCCTCCACAGGATGATGTTATGTGATTTGTCTTTGATTTTGAAGTTCAAAAAGAAGCGCTTCACCCTTCATCAAATTTGGCATGTGCCACACTATCTTGCATTGCCTCTTGAAATACCATGAACAGAATGTCATTTCTTAATTAAGGCACCCAAACAAAGTTTGGCGACTTATTGTTTTTGCACCGTTTCTTATTATTATTATTATTATTTTTATTATTCTTCCTCTTCTTCTTCTTCTTCCGGCCATGAACTTGTCCAACCAATTTCTCGAAGACCGTTGGTCCAATCTTAACCAAACTTCACATAAAGTTTGATCCCCATCTCCTTCCCCAGAGGCCGAGGTAAAATGCCCATGGGGTCATTAGGGGAGGGGCAGGAGGGCGGGGTCTTTAAAACAATAATGCTCAATTTTGCTATTTATACTATATTTTGTACTATAAAACCATATATATTCATGATCAGTGTATCGAGATGTACAAATCCGTATCGCAAGATTTTCCCGGGGGTATCAGGGAGGGTGGGGATGGGTGGGGCAGTGTGCTAACTTTTAAACGGTTAAGATCCCCACCCATAAACTATATATTTTCTGGTTCTACATGAAAAGTTGAATAGAGTGATACTAAAGAAAGTCCCATGGGGTCATTCTTGATGGAGAGTGGGGATGGGCGGGGCTTGGTACTAACTTTTAAATGGTTGATATCCCCATCCTGAAACTATATATTTTCCGGTTCGGCTTTTAAAGTTGAATAGAATTATACTGCAGAAATACAAATGACGTTATTCCAGAGGAGGGTGGGGACAGGCGGGGCTGGGTACTAACTTTTGATCAGTTGAGATCCCCACCCCTAACATATATATTTTCTTATTCTTTATGAAAAAGTTGAATAGATTGATACTTAAGTAAACCCATATGGTCATTCAATAGGAGGGTGGGTACAGGTAGGTCTAGGTACTAACTTTTAGATCCCCACCCTCAAACTATAGTTTTCTTCATGGGATGATTGCTATCATTTTGTTTAAGAATTAAAACAATAAGCATGAATTTTCATTGTTTAGGATACTTAAGTAATCACTGATCCATGTCCAAAAGCTCTCAAGCTAAATCTGTTTTTATAAGCAACACTAATGGTCAGCTATCCCTGGGGCATGATTCATTCAATTCGATAGAGTAGCTGCATTTAGTTATCAATATGACATTACATGGGTAAATGTTTGGATTAATTTAAAATCAACACATCATTAGCTCATCAAAACAACAGGTTGTGATATTGGGTATAGGTGATGTTAATCAACTTTGCCTATTGTTTGAATTTCAACCAATTGGATTCATGTACTACTTCTATATATAAAATTAAATCTCAATATTACAAGTTTAAAATTCTTGATTTTTATTCATTTGGGCGCCTTATTTGTAATGATGCATCCATCATTACATTAGTACTCGTTGTATTTAGTGTTTTAATCACCAATTTAAAAAGTTACTGTAATACACTCTGGTATTAGAAGAATATTTGTTTATGTAAATCCTAATGCATGTATGATACATATGACATTCTATAAGCGAAAAGGACCATTAGAACAATCCAATCTTAAAGCAGAAAACTGATTTTGAATGCAATTACTATAACCTGTTACAAAAACATAGCTTCAATTTGTTTTCTACAATTTTTCCTCAACTACTTGGGTGATTTCACTTTTATTATAATGTAAGTGCAAATTGAAAATCTCAAACTTTGATCTAAGGGCCCTCATTGCATGTGTAATGTTGTATTTTAAATAACATATACTAGCACATTCTTGTATGTGCTTGTTTCTTTAAAGATAATATAATTGACACAATGTTATAGTAACTTTGCATTTATTTTGATGTTTTTATTTTATTTACTTTGTAGAAAGGAAGAGCTCATGTGTTAGGACATCCTAACTGTATTGACATCATTGCTCAAAGTCTTGCCACAGAAAATAGAAAAACAAAAGTAGCAGTATTAGAAATCCTGGGAGCTGTTTGTTTGGTTCCTGGTGGTCATCGTAAAGTTTTAGAAGCCATGTTACATTTTCAGAAGTATGCTGCAGAGAGAACTAGATTTCAGGTAAGAACAGAGTAGATATTACAAACATAAGTATTGGTTCTAAATGTGATGCCTTAACTGTTAGGCTACCATATGGAACCCATAATGTTTGTGTGGAACTGTTATGTCTTGGATACATATTACCGGTATATAAATGGATGTTTTTATGCAAACACTTTCAATTTATTACACAGAATCATTATATGGTATTGATTACATGGTCATCACATTAAAGTTGAACATATTGAGAGGGGGGGATTTAAAAAACCAACAAAAAATTAAAGTTTTCACTTAAACCTGTAATGAATTTGTCTCTCAGCATCCTAGAGATTTCAACATGTTCAGATTACTTAATTTTATAAAGAAAATCAATCAATTTTTTGTTTCATTGATAAAAGAAAATCTATTTGGACCCAGGAATTACCATATTTATTATCCATGATAGTCTAGACAATTATATTCAAATTATTGAACTACTGAATTTTCATTGTCAGTTTTGGATATTTTCTCAAAATTTGCAGATACATGTACATTTATACTACTAATTTTCAGTGATTTTAGGATGGTCATTGAAATTTAAACAATAGAACTAAATGATTATGCTTGGTGAGAAAGTTTGTTAGTTTGCTTATCAAAAGTCATGTGTTTATTCCGGGTATTCTGATTTCCTTTACCATCCCAAGAATAAACTGCCTGGATATAAGTGAAAATATTTTTTATTTGGACATAAAACAAATTACTCCCCAGCTTTCTGTTTTATTAGTGGCAGTTAATAATATAAATACTTAATGTAACTGGCAGTGATATTGTTTTGTATTTCAGACACTTATTTCTAACTTGGACTGTAGTACAGGGGCATATAAAGAAGATGTCACACTTAAAACAGCTATTATGTCATTTATAAATGCAGCATTAAGGTGTGGTCCAGGGCAGGTAAGAAATAAATCAATTATTTTATTTACCCTGCAAATGGAGTTTAGGGGTTTATAGGAATCACTGTCTGATGTCCATCTACAGTAAATCACGTTTATAAAGAAGCCAGGGGACTCTATTTTGAACTTCCTTGTAAAGCCATTTCGTTATATTGTTATATATAGACTTGTATAGAGGAGCGGCCAGGCCGGCCCAATATTTGACTTCGTACTACCCATGTATTCGTTGTAAGCATGTTCGTTATATTCATGTTTTGCTGTATGTAGTTGTCTGTCCTAAAATCATGTTCACACCATATCTCCCATGTCTATGGATGGGTTTTGATCCAACTTGGCACAGATGTAAACCGAAATGAGACAATATGTCACATACCAAATTTAGATACATAGGTCAAGGATTATGACCTAATGACAAAACCTATGTAAGGGGTATAAGTCAGAAGTCAGCCTTCTTGACAGTTCTGGTTATAAATTAATTTATTAAGTAATAGTTGCACAATTAATGTGATTGATGATAATTGTTCAGTTATTGTTTCTTGTGGTAATGTGAGGTTTTGAATCTAAATACTGGAGAATTAAAATGTGCACTTTAATTCATTTAACATTCATAATGAATGCACTTAGTTGTTTTTTCTGTTGACATTCATTATGAAAGAACAACAACTACCTTTCATTGTAACATATATGTCATATAAATAAGTGTATAGATGAAAATAAATTAATTTAAAATAGTTCACTTTGTACAGTTGATAATTAAACATCTTCACGGTTTTATTTCTTATTTTAGGAGCACTTAGAATTCCGCTTACATCTGAGATATGAATTCTTAATGTTGGGTATCCAACCAGTGATAGAAAAACTCAGAAAACATGAAAATGCTACACTAGATAGGTATGTGGTCATGGTGAAATTAATTCTTTATTGTGTTAAATGTTATATTGATAGATATACAGTCAAATTTGTCTATAAAGACCACCCAAGGGAACCATTAAAAGTGGCTTTTATGGGCAGGTCACCTTTATATAGAGGTACAAGTAATATGGCAAATAAAGAACAATTGGGATACAATTCTACTGGCCGTTATAAGCAGGTGGCCCTTATATAGAGATGGCCGTTAAGGTTAGGCTATATGTCTTTACTTGGGGTCTTTGAATGGAGTCTTAAAGGCATATGCTATGAAATATAACCACCATTCAAAACTAGCTAATTTTTTCACTGTTTGTTCTATATGAACATGCAAACAAAAACATGCAAAAATAATGGTAGGTCACCGCATGTAATTTTTCAACAACTCTTGTTTTTAATATATGCAGTATTTCAAGGATTTTGCATTTTTTCCCAAAATCAGTATAATTTGAAAAATCAACCTCAAACAAACTCAAGAAATTCATTAAAATGTTATAAACAGCAAAAATACATCTTACCCATATTTAACATGTTAAAAAATGTCAAAGTTGGCAGTTCAATACACATTTATTAAAATAATTGGTAAAAAATACATTGGAGAAAGTGCTTATTTTACCGCCTTTTTCACAAAAATTCCATACATATCCCCAAAAGATTTTCTCTTTTCGGTTAATTCAAATATTAGCATCAGATTCTTGACAATACACAAAACAAAGTATATTTTTACATATTATTTACAATATTAATCGATGTTTTATAATCTGGATATTAAAAATAGATTCCTAATTATCGTAAAAATAGCTGCGAATCTATAGGAATTCAAAAACTCCAATGAAAAGAAAAAATATAACAGTTTTGTTCAACCATGTCAACATTCTAATATCTCTTGGAACTTACATGAATTTCCATTACTTTGTGGTATAGACAAAGAGAGAAAACTCTATACCATGGTAAGTTTACATTTTGTGCATCTGTGCTTGTAATACTCGGATTATAGGCCGTACCGTTTTTCGTTTTGGATTACATAAGATAGATAGAACCTAGTTGCTGCAACGTTGTGATGAAATTTGGACAATTCACAGTTGTATGGTTTCCATTTGTTTATGTTTACTGTAATAGACATCATTTAATCATTTTTCAAAGCATGTAGTTGAGAAGTCGTTCGGGTTCGTCAAAAGTTGGACCATATTTCATTTGTTCATTTGAATCATGCGGGCAGAAAGTATCTTCTCGCCTTTTCTTCTTCGATACTTTCATAAACCGCCCTCTTCTTCTAAGAGGCATTTTGATCACTAATTTTATGATTTATATGATTTATATTGACGAATACTGATTAAAAGAAAGCCGGATGTTTACAGTTGCTACGGACGATCTTCGTATACTGCCCCTGGATGTGCAGATTTGGTGCGCAATCAAAAAACCCGAAAATGTCTTTAAAAGTACTATGTTTTGAAAAATGACTGTTAAGAAAAAGAACCCTCACTGTTTATTGCCATCAACATATCAGATAGTTATATATTTCTGTTACTACTTCTGTATCTGGTAATGCTTATATAAGTGAAATAACTTTACTCATGCAATAAAACCACTGATTTACTCATAACACAATAGTAACCATCTTTATTCATATGTCTTTTGAGTGAAACTTCATCATTGAACATTAGATATTGGTACAAGGGTATTTAAGCAGTTTCACATTAATTTACATGTGGGGAAAATTCAGACATTCAAAGGTTATTGTTAGATGCAAACATTTTGTGGCCTTATTATTTTTATGTTGACCATGAAAAGCTAGTTCAAACTGAATCAAGTAAGCATAATGCCTTATACAAAATATGTGTAACAGATTTAATAATGGACATTTTTATTGTAGACATTTAGACTTCTTTGAAATGATGAGAAATGAAGACGAGAGACAACTAGCTAAAAAGTTTGATAATGTAAGTATGAGTTGTCTCCCCTTTGGCTGTAACACCAGACATACGAGAATTTTTTGTAATGTACAGCATGTCTCACATGTTTAATGATAATAACATTAGGCATTTAGACTTTGAAATAATAAGGAATTAAAAGTTTGTTTATTTAAATACAAAATACCATAGACATTATCAGTCAGCCTCTTGTATACAAACATTCATATTTTTGTGAAATATTGATACATATTGCAGAATTTAATAATTATTGAATAGTTTTAAGTGTTTGGAAAATTTTGTAATATACATGAAAATTTTGAACTCAACAAACAAATTAAGTTTTAAAGAAATATTAATGAATTTTACATTACAATCCTTTTTTTTTTTTTTTTTTTTTGCAAAAAATTAAAGATGTTATATACTGATATGTAAATTTAAATTTTGCAAATATGTTGCATTTACATTTTTAAATATAATTTTTATGTAAACTTCCCATTTTATTTTATCTTATCCCCCGTCTAGTGTTGTTTTAATGTTTAGTTTTTCCATGTATACATGTAATATAATATAATGTATAATATAATAATGTAATATACATTAATATATCATGAATATTTGACAGGTTCACGTTGACACAAAGAGTGCCTACAGTATGTTTGACATGTTACGAAAGAAGTTAACATTGACCACAGCTTATCCACATTTCATGTCATTTCTACAACATTTGTTAATGTTACCATGTAAGTAACAATATAAGTGGTATCCCTTTAGGCTGCCTTATCAAATCCATGTGTTGGACTTTCCATGTATATAATTTATTCTGCTTTTTAGAGTGGGTGGGAGCAATGGTGTTAAACCTTTGCAATCTATATGCTTTCAGTTATATTGAGACATTTTATTTCTTGGTTGGTGGAGGAAACCAGAGTGCCAAAAATCCCACTGCAATAGGATTCATACTTGGTTTTGGGTGATATTTAAACTTGGACAATGAGATGCACTGCAATCCATAAAACAGCATGTACGACCACTCTGCCACAGAGACTCCTGCTCTTAAGAAGCAAAGTCGGACCATATGTAGATGTATGTTACATTTCTGGGCTGGTTAACTTAAGTAATCATAACTATTAAGATAACTTTCAGTAACCCTGGTCATCATTTTTATTATGTATTCATGTAGGTCAGCAGCTGGCATTAAGTTGACTACTCAGTATACACAAACTTCTAGATTCTAAGATATGTATATCAAATCTTACTATTTATTTTGTTTTGTAGTTGGTAATGACAGTAATATTATTGGTGTTTGGTCATTGGTTGATAGAATTGTACAGCAAGTTGTACTACAACAAAAGAATGGAACAGACCCTGATGGTACACCTTTAGAAATCAGTGTCAAACAAGCCGTCAGACAGTAAGTGATTACAAAGCATACTTCTACATCTCTTCTGTATCTACTGTACAAGAGTTCGAACCCCAGCTGGGTCTGACCCAAGACTTGAAAATGGGCAGTGACTGTTCTTTCGCCAAGCACTCAGCATCAGTGAATGAAAGTCACAGTTCTTTCGGATGGGAACTTAAAATAAACAAGGTCCCATTTCACGATGGGTTTGGCATGATAAAGAACCCTGCTGTAACAATGCCATCAGCACAACACACAGGCAAAATTTCTGCACCTTTGCCTATAGCTGGTGAGGTCTGGATGTAAGTGAAATATTCTTAACTTGGATGTTAAACAGCATTACTCAACTCAACTCAACTCAACTCCTTGAGTATCAGAGATAATTAATTTCTTTGAATATTTGAAATAATTTCCTTGAACATTGGGTTCAAGAAAAACGTCATAATGATGCCATAGAAAAAGCCGTAAACATCAACTTCATGAGCTTAAACAATGTAGGCTCCAGACACATTTGAATTTAACCCTTAATGCAAGAATTTTTTTCAAAAAATATTATTGATAGTTATAAAGCAAATAGTAAGTTTCAAAACATAATTTTTTAATTCAAAGTTTCATAAATTTCTTTACTAGCATCCAGCAACAACCATCTATTAAGTGTTGTTAAAATATTCAGTTTTAGAATTCAGCTCCATTTGACACTTTAATACAGTGATGTGGTGTAGTTATACTAGCAAATAAAACTGTGCTTAACCATTCAGATCCATTTGACACTTTGATACAGTGATGTGGTGTAGTTTAGTTTTAACTAAAAACTGCTCTTAACCATTCAGATCCATTTGACACTACTTGATGTACTTTAGTGATGTACTTTAACTAAAAACTGCTCTTAACCATTTTGAACTATACTCAATATTTTCAGGATGAGTAGTGACACAGATATTAAATCTTTCCAACAAAAACTCAGAGAAATGGAGAAAGCTAATGAAGAATTACAGAATAGACTTACTAAAATGGACAGAGAATGTGAAATCAGAGCTGAAGAAAAGGTACAGATTAATAGTCTTATTTTGTCAGATACAGTACCATACTATTGCTGTATCTAAAGAATCTACTTATATCATCTAGTAATAAATGTAAAGCTTTATTTATTTTCAGCTCTTTAGTGTGACAATATTATGTTCCTGGCTTGAGTATTAGCTTCTAAATACAGTTTGAAAATATCTTCACCAGTGTTTGAACAACAAATGTTAGAGATTTTGTTTAATGTACATGTATTTGATCGTAAAAAGCATGCATTTACACGTAAGATAGTTTTCCTCCTTGAAAATTTAAATCTATCAAAGATTACAACATTTATTTTAAAGAAACAAACTGAAAAATCTTGCTGATTTTATTTCTAGCATCCAAAATGAGAACATTTTGTCTTTATGCATTGTAAAATGAGGATCAGGACTTGTCAATGTTCTACTTTATTTAGCCTATTTGGGAGAAAGCAAGATCGCAAAATATTCTATAAATTTCAATATGACGGGTACAAATCAATGATTCTTTTACTTACATGAGCCGAGTCATTACTAAAAATTCCTGTTTGGGCTCAATCCTTACTTCATATATTATTTTATGCGACAAAATATAACCTGGGTGGGTGTTTACAATGGTAACTTTTTTTTACGAAATGGCGGGGTTCTTTATGTTACGTAGTCATGACGGATGAATTTGCTATTTACGTAGATTAGTGCAGCTCAAGAACGGATGGGTTTTTATGGTAAATTGATAACCGGGATGAAAAACCTGATTTATTAAAGTAATAAAGTGAACTACCTTTATGCATTTTCAAACGTTTGCCAAAATTGACGTAAATTTAAACTTTTAAACTCATCCCGACCTTTGAGCTACCCTTCATTGAACCCCTTGCGAACCTACATAAACAATAAATTATTACGTCATCATTACGTCATACGAAAGACACCGCCATTTTGTCAAAAATTTTACCATTGTAAACACCCACCCAAAATACGTTTTGGTGTATTAAAGGAGTTATTATGCATGGATTAGGTTGAGATTAGGATTTTAGCAACAACACCGCTCATGTAAGTAAATGATTTATTGATTTTTAACGATGCCATTCAAATCTTTGAAATATTAGCATTGTTCCTTTCTCTCCAGCAGTGTAAACAGATAGTAAGTACAATGTAGTATAATTTAAAAAATTCAATATAAGCACACTTACTAAATAACATATATTGATTGTTTATTTCAGGATGAGTTGTCCTCTACTGTAACCAGAATGAAGACAAAACTAGAAAAGGAAATGGCAAATCAAACACAACTTAAAGACACAATAACAGATCTGAATGCTCAAATAGAAAACCTAAAAGCACAGGTAAAACAGCTTAATCTTGATATACATTCTACATGTTTCATTCTAGACATTTCAAATGAAAATTCAGTGTCCTAGAAAAAATAAAACTGCAAAGTTTAGTGTGTGAAGTTGTTTGTATTAACAGCAAAGAACATTTATATTATTGGCAATTCTTTGGTTTTGTGCCATTATGTCAGTACAAAATGTCTCTAGAGGATATGGATATGGCTCTTACAAGAAGCCACTTTATAAACCATACTTTATTGCAATAAAGATGATGAGACGACTACAGTCAAACATTGTGAATTTTATATTTGGAATACACTTTGACTTTATGGATATTTGGTAAAACAAAATCTGGAAATGATCTACTGATGTAATTTATCTTTAACTTTTACTTTTACTTAAAAAATTACATGGGCTTTTGCAGTATATAAAACAACAGATTAGCCATTCATTAAGAAGTGTATATTAAGCTGTTTTTGTGGCTGAATTGTTTTTACAAACTATTGTTACAGTTATCAGCTGAAAGGGGTGAGAGACAGAAGCTGACACACTTAGTTAAGACTGGAAGTCTACCTGATGATGCCAAAGTTGGGCTATCATCGGCATCTATACTGGATGTAGATTTAAAAGTACCATCAACAGGTGGCTCTAGTTTTGGCTCATCAGTACCACCACCACCTGGTCCAGCACCACCACCACCTCCACCACCACCATCTGCTCCAGGTAACATTAGTTTAAAGTACATAAGGTTTATATTGCAGCACCTCATTGTGAATTGATCATATAAGAGATACTCTTAAAAGTTTTAAATTTGTCAGTGTCATTTGTTTATAAAACTGAGAGTTGAATGGAGTTGATTTGAGTAATGTGTTTAATGTCCCAGTCAAGAATATTTCACTTATATCAAGACGTCGCCAGCTATAGGCGTTGCGCTGATGGCATTATACAGCAGGGTTCTTTAGCGTGCTAAGCCAACCGTGACACGGGACCTTGTTTATTTTAAGTTCCCATCCGAAAGAACCGTGACTTTCATTTCGTAATGCCGAGTGCTTGGCAAAAGAACAGTCACTTCCCACTTTCAAGTCTTGGGTCAGACCCAGCGATCGAACCCACGGCCTCCCACTTACGGAGCGAGCACTCTACCAACTGAGCTACCGCAGTGGTTGAGAGTTGAATGGAATGGATTTTTCAGGAATTTTGAATTCACTCTAGATTCTATGAGATGCTGAAACTAAATTTATATACGAGCAGTTTGTACATTCAGTCTATCATCATTGAGATCGCCTTCATTGAAAAATCAATGTAATCTTTTAATATCATCCATTTATCAGAATTAGTTTTAGTTGATTAATGTAACAATTCTGAATAACTTTATCATGTATATTTCTATAATTAGGTGCACCACCCCCACCACCTCCAGGAGGAATGAGAATGAAGAAGAATATTCCTCAGCCCAAAAATCCAATGAAGTCTTTCAACTGGTCAAAACTTGCAGAGGTATAACAATATATTTAAGTCTGTTTGGTCAGTCTGTTGCTGTAGAAACAGGAAATTTTTAGAAAGCATGATTTTTTTGGACAAAATTAAATGGTTGTTCTAAAAGGTTTGATGGTAAATTGAGGGATACTGATTTTTTTAAATCCAGAAAAATAAAAATGAAATGTATCTGGTGTGATAACCCAGGCTAGGTGATTGAATTGTTTAAATGGATGATAACAAGATTCTATTGTATAATGTATATATGTATATCAGTATATTGGTAATGCCATCAGAATTGAATACAGAGTTAAGAAAATATTTTAATGCAGTATGTTTCTTGGATTCTATTGTTTTATACAAAATTATAAAAACTTCTTTAATGTACATGTACCGGTATTTGAATTTTAAATGTTAAACAGGCAAGTATGATAATATTATTCTCTTTACTCTTTTGCAGAACAAAATTCAAGGCACTGTATGGTCACAAGTAGACAGCTCAAAGGTAATAGTTTTAATTGTCATACATTTTGTGTGTAAAGAAACATTTTGTCCAAAAAATATTTGTATGAATTACTAATATTTCAATATACAACAATGCCTTCTGACTGATAAGTTTTTGTCAGCTTTCAGGTTATATCATGCCCCTAGCTCAGCTTCATAAAGACGATGATTATCAGAGTGTAACATTTTCATAAATTCTCACACAGTCAAAATAAATGATAGAGATTTAACATTTAAATGTTTTCATTTTAGGTTTATACACAGCTAGATTTAGAAGATTTTGAAAAAACTTTCTCAGCTTATCAGCGGAAATCTAACGAGGATGAAGATATGGCAGGCTCTACCAGAACTAAAGTGGCAGAACTCTCCGTAATAGATGGTAGACGGGCTCAAAACTGTACCATCCTATTGTCAAAACTGAAGTTAACAAACGAGGAGTTGATGTCAGCCATATTAAGTATGGACTCTCGTGAAGATCTACCAAAGGATATGTTAGAACAGGTAACAATAAATACATGTAGTACAATCTAATAATCCCCTCTCTCTCTCTCTCTTAATGATATACCTCTGGTTGCAGACTGACATTTTTTGTAGATCTATTAAAGTGTAAATAGCATAAATTGATTGTGAAATTAAGGAAAGATTCTTAACCTTACTATGATATCAACAATCAACTTACATGTACCAAACAAAGATACATGTAACTTCATTTTATATATATGTGTGTGTGAGTGTGTAAGAATCATAATGATGGATAAAACAAACATTGGATTGCTTGAAATTGAAATTTCAAAATTTTTTGTTCAGCCGGGTTAAACAAACATTATTTCACAATGCCTGTAAAACTGTTGTTGGAGATTGTTTAATGCAATCCTTTTGTTTTATAATTTTTAGCTTTTGAAGTTTGTCCCTACAGCAGAAGAAAACCAGCTGTTATCAGAGCATGGTTCAGCAATAGATCAGATGGCAAGAGCAGATAGATTTCTGTATGAGGCAAGCAAGTAAGTCAAACCAGTAGTGAATACTTACATGTAAAATGAATGGATAATCAGTACCTGTTCAAGAGCTACAAGCAATTCCTAAATTGCTAAATCTGGTTGTATTTGAATCAATATTTTTGATGTTTTATCTGCGAGTAATATTGCTATCACTACTACTTAATGTTTGGTGTGAACATTTTGGAAAATGTTTATGTCACAAATTCTAGGAATTACAATGGTTTTTTTTTTATTTTTTTATTTTTTTCTGACCTGATTCCATATCCAATACAGAAATAATTATTATTTAAACATAAGTATAAGAGGTGTTGTTTGGTACATTGTGGAACCCAATTATTTGCAAAGAGGAAACATTTCTTGCTTCTTGCATACTTTTGTGTGAATATATTAATGGATTTTTGTCTCAAGTTTATATTTATGCTTACTTGCTGGTCTTAAAATTCATGAATCTTTATTTACTGTATATTTAAATGACTTAATTTTTAGCTCACCTGAGCCGAAAGGCTCAGATGAGCTATTGCTATCTATCATCGTCCGTGCGTAAATTTTACATTTTAATCTTCTCCTACAAAACTACTGAGCCAAATTTGATGAAACTTGGTGATTATTATGCCTAGGTAACAGGCTTTCAAAATTGTGTTCTGGGTTTGACCACGCCCAACAATATGGCTGCCGTTACTATAAATAGGCAAAAGACAAAAAAATCTTCTTCTCTGAAACCAAAAGGTGCAGGCAAATTTTGATTAGATTTTTGGATTTAGGATACCTAGATACACTAAAATTGTGTTTTTCATGAAAATTGAACGAAAAATAGGTTACGCGTTTTTTGCGTAAAATTATGTAATTTTTAAAATGAGACATTTATTGTTATAACTTCATAATTGCTGAAGATAATTGTATGGAGTTTTCACTGTTGATCTTGTCTTGCGATTTTCTTCAGATTGATGTCAAGGTCAAAGGTCAAGGTCATGTCCCAGTTTTTGACCTTTGATAAAAAATGCTATTTTTTAAACATTTCTGGTGATAATGACGTAGGATTTTTGGTTAATTGTAGGTATTGACATGACGATCATTTTGATATATCGATTAAGGTCATGGGTTTAAAGGTCAAGGTCACAGATGTACAAGTTTACCAAAATAGTTAATTATCTGCAAAACTATGAACTTTTTGTAAAGGCATGTATATTAGAATATTGTAGGTAATGGCCCAATGGTCATTTTGATATATAAATAAAGGTCATGAGTTCAAAGGTCAAGGTCACAGATGTAAACAAGTACTGAAATGATTATTTATCTCAAAAACTATAGACTTTTTGTATAGGCATGTATATTAGAATATTTTAGGTATTATCCTAAGGATCATTTTGATATATGAATGAAGGTCATGGGTTCAAAGGTCAAGGTCACAGATGTGAATGAATACCTGAATGGTTAATTATCTTTGAAAACTGTTAACCTTTTGTATATGCATGTATATTAGAATATTATAAGCATTTGCACAACGATCATTTTGATATATGATTGAAGGTCATAGGTTCAAAGGTCAAGGTCATAGATGCAAACAAATACTTATATGGTTAATTATCTCAAAAACTATAAACTTTTTGTATAGGCATGTATATTGGAATATTGTAGGTATTGGCCTAACGATCATTTTGATATATGAGTGAAGGTATTAGGTTCAAAGGTCAAGGTCATAGCTGCAAACGAATATTAAAATGGTTAATTATTTCAAAAACTATAAACTTTTTGTATAGGCATGTATATTAGAATATTGTAGGCATTTGCACAATGATCATTTTGATATATGAGTGAAGGTCATAGGTTCATAGGTCAAGGTCATAGATGCAAACGAATAATTAAATGGTTAATTATCTCAAAAACTATAAACTTTTTGTATAGGCATGTATATTGGAATGTTGTAGGTATTGGCCTAAGGATCATTTTGATATGATTGAAGGTCATGGGTTCAAAGGTCAAGGTCATAGAATTGAATAAATACTTAAATGGTTAATTATCTCAAAAACTATAAACTTTTTTGTATAGGCATGTACCGTATATTAGAATATTGTAAGCATTTGCACAACAATCATTTTGATATATGAATGAAGGTCATAGGTTCAAAGATCAAGGTCATAGATGCGAATGAATACTTAAATAGTTAATTATCTCAAAAACTATAAACTCTTTGTATAGGCATGTATATTGGAATATTGTAGGTATTGGCCTAATGCACATTTTAATATACAGATGTTTTAGCTGTTTATAAATAACATATTGTAGCTAGACTTTAGATATGTTATATATAGCATATTATATAATAATTATTATAATTAATTTGCAAAAATACTTGCATATTATTGGCCCTTACTGCTGAAAGTTGTGATATTTTCTTTTATTAATGTCATTGACCATTGAACCTCTGCAAAAGATATGTACTCTGCCTCAGGTGAGCGTTAAGGCCCATGGGCCTCTTGTTTACCATTTTTACATGATATATCATTTATTGATTTGATTCACATTTTTTAGAATAACACATTATGAAGGAAAACTAAGTGCTCTGTATTTTAAGAAAAAATTTCAAGAAAGGATGAGTGACATCAGACCTAAAATTTATTGTAAGTAGTATTTTTTATCAATATCTGTGTTAAATATTGTTATACAGGCATGTCCATATTGCTTTCTTATGTCTTAGGTTTTACTTTTTACCATATGTAAATTAACAATAGAATTCACAGAAAATACTGATCTATAATATGACATGTCCTGTTTATTCATTTTTGAGAACCTTTTCTTTCTTTCATTTGATATAAATGTTGATATTTAAAATGACATACTAATATTTTTGTTTTGCTTGATCACTATACAATTAAGGTTTGTCCTTTCTGGTGTCAGCAATAAGGTGTCAAAATTTGAACGTTTTATGTTAAAGTCAGTTAAAACCTCAAAAAGTCTAGCTTAATGGTAACTAAAAGAACTAGATGAAATATCTAATTCTGTGGTGTTTTTGTAAGGTCATTTATATAAACGTTATTGTTGAAATACCTACCTATCCTCTATACTTAGGAACCAAAAGTTGACACAAGGTCTCTCAAATCTTTTCCTATTCCCTGCCTGTCCCCAGGTCATATCCATGTTTTAACTGTTTAGGGGCTTCATTGGTCTAAAGCACCAACTTACAGATTACAGTGCCTCTTACCACTTAGGTTCCAATCCCATTTGGACAGACTCATGTGAGAAGTGTGTCAGATTGCTCGTGAAAGGACGGTTGTTTTTTTTCTTCAAGCACTCCAGTTCCCTCAACCATCCTAGAATTGGCTGCCTTATTACAAGTGAAAGAATCTTGACTGGGGCATTAAATACCATTAATCCACTCCACTTTTAATTGTCTACATAATATTCTGCATGGTGATTTGTCCTTTAATGTCTATAAAGTGTTATTTTTGTTAAGTTTGTTGATGACATCAAGCTGGTCATGGTTTTATATCAATATATTTGTTCTTTATTGCAGCTGTAATAGAAGCTACCAAAGAATTGAAAAATAGTCGAAAGCTGAAAAAGTTGTTAGAGTTAGTTTTAGCTTTTGGTAACTTCATGAACAAGGGACAGAGAGGAAATGCTTCTGGTTTCCGTCTTTGTAGCTTAAACAACATCATAGATACAAAGTCAAGTGTAAATAAAAGTATAACATTACTTCATTACTTGGTGGAAACCCTGGAGAAAAAGGTGAATATTTTTATTATACATGTAATCATATTTTAGTATTTTAAAATACCGGTACACGTATAAAGATTACTTTCATCGGTCTAATCAAGTTACTTGCTTTGTTACAGTGTTAATTTCACTGACATACCACTTTTACTTATATTTGATATGGAATCATGAGGTAAATGTTTTTCTGCATACATACTCAGGGTGTCTAGTACTGATTATTTGGTACACTGGCAAACTCTATTGGCCTCTTTTCAATTTTAGTGTTTATTAGTTCTTGGTATTTTGTTTCCTGCAAGTCAATCTTGATATAAGTCATTTACTGCTTTAGTGTAGGCTAGAAAAAAAATTAAAAAACAACCATGACAACATCCAAGTTAAGTGGGATCTTGAAACATCTTGTATTTGAATACCTCTGACAAAACCACCAGCGAAATTCTGTACCTATGAATGAAATTCTCATGTATGTTACTGTGATATGAAACACAGGCCACTAGTCTTCTCCTCACAAATTTAATTTGTATTGTATGATCTCACTTTCCATATTTCCTCAATACTACACAATTTATTTTGATTTCATTTCAGTATTTTAGAATTTGATATTGTCATTGATTTTATTCTATGTAAAAATTAATAATATCATCTACATGTATACTATCCTTCAATTTTCAGTTCCCAGATGTTTTGAAATTAGAAGCTGACTTGCCCAATGTTAAATTGGCTTCAAAAGTCAAGTGAGTAGTTTTACATTATCATAATGTTTTTAGGGTTTTTTTTGTGTGTGTATGAAGTACAAGAGAGCTACATGTAATTAACCTTTTTCTAATGCAACATTACAATTATTTGGTGCAGATTACACAACACCTGATTGCTTTGCACAGTCCCAAACAGTTTGAAAAAATTCCCTTTTGCTTGCCATAAATACATTACATAGATAAAAATATATTTTACAACATCACTTTTCATTGGTGGCATTTAAATACAAGTAAAATTATCTTGACTAGATAAACTCACATCTCACTCACTTACTAACTCGCTCACTTACTTTCTCACTCTCTTTATGTGCATTTCCTACATATATCAGTACCAGTAAATTTTATTTTTATTTATTTTTGTAGTATAACAGAACTGGATAAGGAAATAGAAGTGTTAAAATCAGGAATAACCTCTATTGAGAATGTAAGTATATCTAAAAGCTGCTGAAAATATAACGAAAAAAAAAATCAAAATAGCACACATCCACATTACATGTACAATGTAGCTGGATGTCTAAGTCAGTCAAAATTTGATATACATGTATAGGGAATTAAATCTCTTATCTCTGTAATTTAGTTGTCTTTCTCATGGATATATAGATAGTGGAGTGGAATTATTATGTTTTGTGCCCAGTCAGGATTCTTTCACTTGTATTGAGGTAATCAGTTCTGGGATGATGGAAGAAACTGAAGTGTTTAGAGAAAACCACTGACAATGGCAAGTGAAATGACAAACTTCCTCATACAATGTACTAGGGTCTGCC
Organism: Anadara kagoshimensis; assembly: GCA_021292105.1. Classification (NCBI taxonomy): domain Eukaryota; kingdom Metazoa; phylum Mollusca; class Bivalvia; order Arcoida; family Arcidae; genus Anadara; species Anadara kagoshimensis. The sequence continues at coordinate 6,086,663 of CM037858.1, read as the reverse complement.
CAAGTAGGATTTGAACTAAGGATTGAGAGGCACTGTGATATGTAAGTCAGTGTTTTAGACCGCTGGGCTACCAAGGTCCTGGGGTGAGTTGCTCGAAGCCTGAATAGTTTAATCAATTGATTAGTCAAAATTTAAATACAACAATGCAATACATAATTTCAAATCTGTTGTGAAATTAATGTTGAAAAGGTTGTAAGTGAATTGAATTTCAATGAATTGAAGCACATGGCTATAAATATATGGATTTGATAATGATATGATGATTTTAAATGATTTTTTAAATCTGTGTTAATCATTGATTAAGCTTATCAAGCTTTGAACAACTGGGTCCTGGTCTTTATATAGAGGTGGTCACATTGACATCCTATACATGTACTTTATACAGTTCCTACAGTTGGAGTCTGTTTTAGAACATAATTATTTGTATTATTCTTGTTACAGGAGTTGAAGTATTTTGAAGGACAGGTATTAGACAGGAAGGACAGATTTGTAACTGTTATGACAGACTTTGTTGCTGTAGCTTCTTATAACTTCTCTGAAGTAGAGGAAAACCGTGTTGAAATGTACCAGAAGGTATGATATCATTGTAAACTAATTTTTTTTTTTTTTGTGAGCATTTTATGATATTTGTTATGTAATATATGTATGAAAGAAGCACAAAAAGCACAAAAAAATTATAAGGTAAAATATGTCAGAAATTAGCTTCTTGGATTGAAAATCTTGAAACTTTCAAGTCAGAAATAGCTTTTGTTACAGATTCACGAGGAAAAAACTGTCATGGGATTAGAAAAAATTAACAGTATCTTACTTATTTAAGTTAGTCACAAATCCTTTGAAGTACACTGTATCTTAATCTACATGGAACTACCATGAAATTTTATGGTAGTTAAGGCAATTAAGCATTTTATATTTGTCTTGCCTGAAAAGTGCAAAACAAATGATCATATGCTTGATTGCCATTGAGTCATGATGAAGGTTTTTGGATTCAAGTATTTTATAAGGGAGATGTGATCAAAAGAATTTTTTTGACAAAATATTTTTCAGGCATAATTATGTCCCTAAATGTATTGGGGCGGGGACATATAGTGTTTACTCCATTTCTTCCACCAACATTTTTTTCACCAATTTTCTTGAAAACTTTTAACAGAAACATGTACAGTCTTTGGTTAGAGTAGATGTACAATTGGATATTCATATTTTAATCGTGCAGAATGTTGGGGATTTTCTGTTTAGGGTTTGATTGGGAGAGACTTTTGAAATGACATCCCATTTCACTTATACTGTTATAGTATGTTCTAGTTATTTTTTGTCTTAGCATATTTCAGTAAAAACAAATACAATAATTTGTAATCAGCAGTCCAGCAGATGTTGTGACCCTGACTTTGTGGAATAAAATACTGGTATTGCAGTTTGGCTAATGATACATTTTACTTTACAGTATGAGACAATACTTCAGACATTTTGTATTTGATGGTATGTCTTATTTTACAGTATGAGACGATACTTCAGACATTTTGTATTTGATGGTATGTCTTATTTTACAGTATAAGACGATACTTCAGACATTTTGTATTTGATAGTATTTCTTATTTTACAGTATGAGACAATTCTTCAGACATTTTGTATTTGATACTATGTCTTATTTTACAGTATGAGACAATTCTTCAGACATTTTGTATTTGATACTATGTTTTATTTTACAGTATGAGACCATTTTCAGACATTTTGTATTTGATGGTATGTGTTATTTTACAGTATGAGACAATTCTTCAGACATTTTGTATTTGATACTATGTTTTATTTTACAGTATGAGACCATTTTCAGACATTTTGTATTTGATGGTATGTGTTATTTTACAGTATGAGACAATTCTTCAGACATTTTGTATTTGATACTATGTCTTATTTTACAGTATGAGACAATTCTTCAGACATTTTGTATTTGATACTATGTTTTATTTTTACAGTATGAGACAATCCTTCAGACATTTTGTATTTGATGCTATGTTTTATTTTACAGTATAAGACAATCCTTCAGACATTTTGTATTTGATGCTATGTCTTATTTTACAGTATGAGACAATTCTTCAGACATTTTGTATTCGATACTATGTTTTATTTTACAGTATGAGACGATACTTCAGACATTTTGTATTTGATGCTATGTTTTATTTTACAGTATGAGACAATTCTTTAGACATTTTGTATTCAGGGTTCGTACAGGCCTGGAAAAGTCCTTAAATTTTGAGGTTTGCCTTAAAAAGACCCTAAAAAACAAGTCTGACCCTAAAAAGCCCTTGAAATTATCCAGAAGGTCCTAAAAAGCCCTTGAATTTGGCCAGTTGGGTGTCTGTATTTTGATATTAAGTGGTTGCGAATAGACTGATAAAATAAATTAATTATTAAGTTGCATTGAAATGAGCAATTTACGGGTACCTGGCCCTTCTGAACACCTTATTTCAACCTCCACTTCAAGTGTTACTATGGACACTTAGGTAATTGTTTTATTGATTTAATTGCCTTTGCACCAATATTTTTTTGCTAAAATTGTCCCTCTGATTAGGCCTTAAATTTGCAAATAAGACCCTGAAAAGACCCTAAAAAGTCTTTAAATTTGGAGTCTGCATGTCTGTACGAACCCTGGTATTTGAGGCTATGTTTTATTTTACAGTATGAGACGATACTTCAGACATTTGTATTTGATGGTATGTCTTATTTTACAGTATGAGACGATTCTTCAGACATTTTGTATTTGATGGTATGTCTTATTTTACAGTATGAGACGATACTTCAGACATTTGGTGAGGATATTGATCAGTATAAACAACCAGATGAATTCTTTGGTATATTTGATGGTTTTATGACATCACTGATTGAGGCTCAGACTGACAATGAAAGAATAAAGAAACAAAGAGAAGAAGAAGAAAAACGAGCTAAACTTGAGGAACAGGTATATACACTCTGTAGAATATAAATTCTCCTCTCTCTCTCTCTCTCTCATTTAAAACACTAATTATACACTGTATGTTTTGTGTCTTGTACTTGTGTAATGTTTAAGTGTCTGTAAATTTATATTGAATGAAATAAAAAAGATAATTACAAAAAAAAAAAAAAAATTCTCCTACGTAACTCAAAATATGTGTACATTGTATCCATACATAAATGTAATGTAATTTCTAGATTGTAATTTTATGGCATGAGAAGGTATGCACATATCTATAGATGTACACAACTTTTGATTTTCTCTTAAATCACTGTACCAATTCAAACCAAATTTGGTGTGGAAGGTCCCTGACTGATAGTGATAAAAAATTTCTTCTCCAATGTTCGTCTGAAATCTAACTGAGCCATCATTACTACAAGTTTCATAATTCATTGTATTAATTCACCAATTTAATTCAAGTTTGATGTATAAAACATTTAATATATATAACAGATTTTTCAAGAAATTTTTTGTTGACCTAGTTTTTACAGATTATGCAAAAGTGGTGTTATCTTAAACTGAATCTTAAAACAGCTCTTCTCGTGAAACTGCTGGGCATAATTTACATGTAACTCTATATCACTTAATTTGGTAATGAATCTCTTTGGTAAATGCAGATTAGCAGTTGTATTCAGACCTTTTGTGCGAAATCCAAGATGGCCACTATTACTAAATTAGAAAAAACAAACAATTTAGTTCAAATTTGATATACGGTATAGAAAGATGTATTGTTATTTTATAAATTGGTATTGATTATATTTGTAAAGTTATTTTAATGAATAAAAGAAGAGAAGTTTGAAATATCTCACTTTATTTCTTTGTATACATTTGTTAGCTGAAGAAAGAAAGAGAGAGGATAAGATTAAAAAGAGGAGAAAGTCCAATTACAGGCACGGATGAACACTCCAGATCTAAGAAAGGTAAATATAGAACAGTCAAGTGTAGTATGATATAAATGGTGCCCTATGCTTAGGGGAATATTTAGAAATGTGTCCAGGGCTGTCAATCTGTTTAATTTTGGGCTGAAAAAGGGGCTCCATTCTCAAATTTTAAAACCTATATTTTTTCCTAAATATTTTGATGAATTTTCTCATTTCCAAGGGCAATATCTAGTACTTACCAAAAACCAAACAGGAGTGTGATGGTATTGGTCTCTCAGAGGGACCACTATTTCTGAAGTCGGAAGGCTTTAGTCCTCCATATGAAATTTGGACCTCAGAATAATATGTTTTAAAACTATGTATCATTCTCTAATGTACTGAATATGGATTTTTTATGTTCATGTACTATGGATAAGAACTACTTTTGTCTTGTGTATAGTTGAATTACAAATATTTAAGTCTTCTTCACTTTCCTGTGATAATTTTTATAGGCGAGTTTGATGAACTGATATCGGCATTAAGAACAGGAGATGTTTTTGGAGAAGATCTAGTCAAGATGAGACGTAACAGAAAACGCACACCACAGAGAGATGACTCCAGAGAAAGAGGAGGGGTTTCTAAGACACAGAAAGCATTATGATCCACTAGATACTCCTAGAAATGAGCGGAATACCACCAGGGGCGTTACATATAGTATTTAAGTATAGAAATATTTTACCTATCCAACTGTAATGATATATGCAACATACATGTATTCTTATAACAATCATTTTTTTAACAAAGTTTTATTTTATAGAGATATTATAAAGATCGTGAAAAAAACAGCGAAGTTCAGTTGTCTAGATTTTGAAATTAATAGATATCGTATTATCTAGTAATTGAGAAAATTAAAAAAAAGAATGAAAATAAATCAAGATGGAATACATATATTTTCAAATCACAATCTTTGATGAAATTATAATGGAAATAGACCTGATAATTTCTTGATAGACAAGAAAAAAATCTTTGTTGGAATAAATATTGTTTTGTTACTAAGTAATTCATGAAGATGTTTTGATTCTAAACCAAGTGTTTATTGTTATTTCTTTAGTGCTAATTATTTTGAACAGACTTGCACATAATTTTAAAATTCAAGTTAGAAGTGCTTCTCTATACTAGGTCAATTTCGCCAAATGTTATTTATGCATTATTTGTGATTTTGTTTCTTGATATCTTTGAATCTATAATATGACTGCAATCATGAAAATTTTGTGCATCAGATAAAACCATAAGAATTGATATTTGAAATTTTTTCATTCAAATATTAATTGTTAATATCTATTGTATTTCAAACTGGAATTTATGATAATTGTAATATTTTATAATACAATTCAAGAAAATTCTTGCATTATCATGAAAATTTCTTTTTGTAAACATTTATGATTACTATATATTATTGTTTTATTTCTCAACTTATGGATGCAATATTTAAAACCACAATCTTAACACAAACCACCTTACATGTACTTGCCATTTTAGTTTCACATTCAGTAGAATTGTTCCAAACTTGTGCATTATTTATTATATTTTTCTATCTTTCTTTATATTTTTACACAGCATTAAATGTAGTTCAGTTATCTTATCTTCACAAGTAAAACTTGTGTAAACTTCTCTAATTTTACATGTTACTAGTTAAAAAAAATTAGAATGAAAATGCATTATAAAATATAAAATGTAATTAAAAAATTAGAATGGAAATGCATTATAAAATATAAAATGTAATTTCTTTGAATAGCAGGAGACCTCCTCAGTGATTGAGTGGTCTAAAAAGTGTATTTATAGATTACACATCTCACAGCCTAGGTTTGGATTCTACTTGCAGACAGATCCTAGTATTAGAACGTTAGTTAGTTCTCGGGCACTCAGGTTTCCCCACTATACCATCACTAAACTGACCAGAAAAAGAATCTTGATTGGTGCATAAAACACCATTACTCATTTGACTCAACCCTTTCAATAGCATGGGAACTCACTAATTAATATCTTAAAGTGGGAACAAAAGTCAAAGCCCAATGTGCAAATAGCTTCATAGGCTGTATGTACCCAGTAACTTGGTTTTTTTAAACACTAAAGATAACATTGAATTTACTACAGACAAGGGAGATAATTTCACTCTCTCTTTATATTATTATTCAGTAATTCAGCTATGACTTACTTTTGACTTATTTCCGTCTCTCCGTGAGGAGAATCAGGCCATAAATTCAGCTATACATATAAATAAAATCAAAATCAGGTTTTTTCCCCCACAAATTATAATGTTAGGTTGGGCAGTTAGGCTGTAAGCAGGGATTGATATTATAACTTCCACATGTAGTACATTCCCACAATTAGCTATTTAATATTATGATTTTTGTGCAATATTTATGTCCTGTTTGTGTTTTTTTTAATATATATAATATATTTTGTATTTTTTAAATACAGGAGTGTATTTTTGTAGATTTTGTTTGTTGTCATATTTTGTGTATTCGTATGTCAATCGTATCATTTATATAAGCTTTATAGCTTCTTTTTCTCATTTTTTATGATATCTACAATATTTTTGCACTGTGTTCATGACTACAATCAAATATCTTTGCAATTTTTTGTCCTTGCCTGCATACTGAACTTACTCTACATGCACTTAGATTTGATATTATTTTGAATTTATATTTTCTTGGTGTATAATTTTGTTATCAAATGTCTTGTCATTAAAACATTTAAACTGAAACCATAATCTATGAATTGGTACTAAAAGCAGCTACAACAAAATTCAATTTAATGTAACAGATATTTTTTTTAATATTTAAATTACTTAAAATAATGGCAAAATGTTTGAGTCATGATCAAATTGTACTAGCAACCCAACATAGAGATGCCAAGTTAGTCAGGACCAGCAGATGACTTTGAGTTATCCAGGGTATATGATGTATTTAGGTTCGAGCAATTACAGTTTGACTCTACCATATTGCGGCCATTGTGTTAAAAAAAAAACAACTACCAGTAATTTAGATTTATTGGTAATGAAACAGCCTGCTAATGATTGTTATGACAAGGCATTTGTTAACACAAAAATTATACATACATAATGTAGATTGAGAAAAGTGTTCCACTGACTTGCCTACCTTAATATCAGATTTTGTAAAACAACACTTCGATATTATGTCATAGATCTGATTTTATTTTATGTTTTATATTAATTTATATTGTTAATTTTCTGTCAGTTTTCAAGCTTTGGATGTTAAGACACTTATTTCTCTTCCTTTCAACCATTTTGTTGTACTTGCATATTTCTTGATGATTCATAAAGATGCATCAAAATTGTTTTTGTTGGAATTAATTAGAACTTACTAGTAGTAGAAACCACTGCTTGAAAATGTCATGGATACATCAATCATTGAAAAAATGATATTTTTTTCATTTTAGTGGGGTCATATTTATGATGAGCTTGTTACACTAAACTTGAGATTTAATTATTAAGCATTGCAATCTAACATAAAACATATCCTGTGATTTCAAAGTGTGCATTAGCATTGAACAAATTATTCTTGTATTATTTTTTATTATTTTTAATTCTTTTTACATTTTTCAGCATTAAATTGTCTTGGTTGGAACCTTTCACAATGTTTTTGTGTAATAATCTTGGTGCTTGATATTCTACACCACTGCATTAAGTGCAACACAAATCACTTGTCAGTCTTCAAAACTTACATTTACATTTAATTCCTCTACAATATTCTGTTTAGGGTTATATCTAGGTTTCCATAAATTTAAATACTTTGTAGCCAAATTTCCAAAATTTGTGAAAATATAGTCCTTTTGAAAGTATTTTTCCACAAATTTGCTAAAATAGGTTACTTTTTGAAAGAATTTCTCAGAAGATAGTAGCCAATGGCGATTTTGGCTACCAGGAATGGAAACATAGGGTTATATCATTGTAATACACTTTCAAATTTATACTGAATGGCGGATTCACTGATATAAAATATTGATGCCTCATATAAAAATGGTACTAATCAATGTTTTTTTTTTTGTAAATTGATAAATTTTGTAGAACATATTCTCCTGCTCAATCAGTAAAAGTTCCCATTATTGTTATGTTATATATAAAATAGATTATATATTATATTAATATAATTATTATAATTTTTGTTGTGTATTGTCCCTGTGATTTAAGTATTAGCACCATGACTTATTTCTTAAAAGATATATGTATATGAGGAGTCCTTTGTCAGGCTTAGTTTATGGCATGGAAAAGTGCATCAGCAATCTTCAGTATTTTCTGAAAACATATGAATCTTTTTTAATGCAGATATCAAAAACTATCACTAACAAAATAATTAAATGACTAATATTTTTTTGTTGACCAGAGCACACCAGAACTTTAGTATATAATATGAGATCAGACAAAGAATCCATTGGGGCCAATTTGATATATGAGAAATATACATTTGCTAGAAAAACATCTAGTTTAGCTGAAAGTACACTGCATATAGTTGTATTGAACAATACTCCAATAAAATTGATGTTTTGAGAAACCTTTTTCTTTTGTAATGAAACCAAGATGTGCTTTATTTTTATTTGCTCAGAAATGGCCTGATATTACTTTGTTATTATAGTCAAACAACTTTGACCTGTCTGCTTGACCTTTTATTAGTAATATTCATAAAGGCAGATACACCCAATATATGGGTAATGTTAAGATTCACAGTTAATGCATACACAATTGAGTTTCCTGATTTAGTCGCAATTGAGTTTACTCCTAAAATACTAGTAATAATAATGGCATTTCCCATTATGTAATTGTGTTCCCTATACAGAAATGTACTTGTCCATATTAAATATTAAAATTAAAGGCCAAGCAGACAGGTCTATGTTGTTTGCCTGTACATGTAGGTCACAAATGTAATCATTTATATTTATTTTGTTTGTATTTTGTCATACCTTTATGTAAGGTCAAGTAATCAAATTTATCTATCTACCTGAAATATATGAATTTTTTATTTGATATTTTTATTTCAGTTTTGGTACTCTATGTAGCATTATATTGTTTTTATATGTTCATGTATGCCAGACACCATAAAATGTCTTGAGTATAATATAATTTTAATAAATGATTTTTAAGTTGTTGTTTAGCTGCATTAAATGCATTGATATTCTTTGTAAGTAAACCAAGTTGGTGTATAAGGGCATAGTGTTTGTTTAAATCCTAAGGATTAACTAAAATTGTTTGTGATTGGATGGTTGTAAAAAGCATTCTGATTGGATTAGTCAGTATGCATGTATTTGGCATATTTATTGTATAATGTAAATCAGTGATTTTATTGTTGGATTAGTTATGTGTTGTGTTTGTTGACTAAAAATAAAATTTTGTCTTGTGAAAATTTGTCAAAACCAAACCACTTAGGGAAAAGTTTAATGTTTATTCCAGAATACTGTAAACCAACTTTTATTTGTGTGCGATTATTTTTCACGTTTCATGAGGACAAAATAATTGTGAAAGTTAATCATCACTAACTTGTTTTTGAAAATGGTATAATCTATACCATATATATTGCTATTGTCAATATCGCGAAGTTAATACATCTAGTCATAAAATGGTTTTAGCAAAAAAAATTGTGGGGTTTGGCAAGAGAATTACGAAAGTTAATATCCATGTACATAGTTGGTTTTCCACATTTGGTTTGGTTTTAGACATACTTCACTTAACATGTGTATTGTAAAATGTTGTGAGATATCTTTGGTTTGTGGCACATGATTGACGTGTGATTTAACACGAGGGCACATTATCTAAAATTTGCACATTGTGTGATGTTTTAAATATTTATGGTATTGTCTGTATGTGAATGAAAATTAACCAGTTTTGTTTAAACATTCAACTTTTTTAACACTTTGTTTAATATCAAGTTGACTGGATATACCGATTTACAAACACATATGTATTTAAAACATAAAATAATAATAATGTACAACTATACACAATACATACAACATTGTAATTAAATACAACTCCTTGAAATTTCAAGATAATTGAGAATTTTGTACAAAATTACAATACAAATTAAAAGAAATTTAAAAAAATGGAATAGGTATTGAATTAATTAGATTTTCAAAATTGCCCAGAGAATTTTAACAAAAATAACATTTAATAAAATGGTTCTTTAAACATATGATGTAACTTACAGGACATTTGCATTCAAATGTGATCAAAAACTATAAAATAAGGTAACTTTTTGTTATATATATGTTTTTATGAAAAAATATACTCAGTCTAGTCCCAAAATTATATATAACTGTATGAAATAATGGATATATAGGGTATAGTCTACAACTAATTATCATTAATTAACTCATATTAAGTAACATGTGTATTGTACCATTAACTTGTGTTATAGCTGTATAGTACTAACCATGCTATATATACTACATAATATATGTTCAGTGTAAAACATCTACTTACCATATATGGAATGCAGTCACCTTATAACCTTGACCTTTCAACCTAATTACCTCATGGGTTATAACTTTTTTCATTCCAAGTAATGTTTGAAGATATAAAAACCTGGATTCAGCAACACTATTTGTTTAGTCAGATTTTGGTATTTTAAAGAGATTTGTTGACAAATAGAGGAAGACAAAAGAAAACGTTTTTTACAGCATTGATTATATGTAAGCAAGTACATGATCTTCTTAAAAAAAAGTAAAATATTATGGCAATAAATGTCAGAATGTATCTGTATAAAAATGTTCACTTTAATTAGATGTTAGTCTAGAGAACAAACAATACCACTGGTTACGTCTAAATGGTCCAATGGTCAATGGTTACATAATGTCAAAGGACCAATGGTTATATAATATGAATTAATGAGCTTTCTTATCATGTCATTTGTTCTTGTACTGGAAAACACAAATTCATGCTGGCCACTTACTGACACTTAGAAAGACTAATTTAAAATTTTAAGCCTGTTTGAAAGCATCATACACGCTAGATAAACTATACCCACTGCTGTAATAAGCTTTGCAAGTCAATTTTGCTCTCGTTTTCTATTTTCATGTGTGTGTTTAGTTAGTAAAGTCACAGAAAAGTGCTTAAAGTAATAAATAATCAAACATAATTATACAGTGTGTGCTCAATATTACAAACCAAAAAAGTGCAGAATTTTGGTAATGGCTAAAATGTTCATAACTTAAAGTTTGCTTTTCTGAAATAATTTTTCAGAAATGTACTCCATACAGGTATTACATGTAGTTACATACAATCGTATGATTGTCTGTGCTTTGGTGTTTAGTGCCAGCATGTTTAGCCATACAAGTTGTACATGTATGTAACAGTTTTAGAGCCTGAAAGTAGCTTGTAGTAGTGTTTTGATCATATCTTGTCAGTGTTGTTAGACAGCATGATATCCTTTTATTTTTTATTTTACGAAAATTGTTAAAAGTTTTTTTTTAAAATCACTCTAGTCAATGTACAATCACAAAATCTCAGTAAAATTATTTCTGTTTATTTTAATTGTAATTTTTATTTTTGCTTTTTCATTCACACTCAGCCGTTGTGTTTAATATAATGAAATTTTGTTGTATGTAAAACAAAATGAAGTGTACAAAAAGTGTTATGATTAAGACCACCATGGAGACATTCCATACCTTTTCATTAGAATTGAAAATTAAAACAATTCCAATCCAGTGTTTGGCATGGCCAAAACTTAATTCAGTATGAATGTCATGCTAGTTTGATATTTTAATTATCATCTAATATTGCATAATTTCTATTATTCAGAATAGAAGAAATTTTGTTTATTTCTTGGTATAGTATTCTGAAAAAACCTAACATCTAAAACTTGGCTAACTGTACATAAAAAATGTTACATGTATATTGACACGTTTCACTGAACTATTAGACAGAAATGTGAAGTCATTTGTGCTTCTTTCTATTACATCCATATGCAGTGCAGTCTTTGCTGTCAGAATCCTATATCAGTCTGACAGCCAATAGACATATAACTGAAGTTTTACATTAAAAACCATTCATTCTCCCCACATTTTCAAGATAGAAAAAAATAACCAACCATCGAGAGTAGCTGTGAATTAAATTTTCACAATCGTATTTGTTATTTATGGTAATTCAATGAGTTTCACAAGTGTATTATGTGGTAACCCTAATATTTGATCAGAACCGTTATTCCCATTGTATATGGAGTATATGGATTGAACTTTTTCCTTCAAAAACAATGTTATACTTCGGGTTTTCCACAACATTCTGCACAAATGTTACAGGTACATGTATTATCACATGGTATGCTGGTAATCACAATATAAATGGCAATATTTTAAGTGACTAAATTGCAGAGTGAATGTATTGCACTACTGTATATGTTATTGTTGTTGTAATTTGATACTCAAACTGTTCAGATTTTTAATTAGTTTTTGATTAAGTGTGTTGTCTAAAAGGTTGTAAATCTCTGAACATTATTCTGTATCTTAAAGTTACTTTTTAATATTTGTAAAAAAAATATAGCATAATACTTTTTGTTAATCTGAAACAATTACCTACAAAAAAATTATTTATCAGAAAAATTACATCTCTAATGGGCACAATTATGACAAGTCTCATGTAATTTTAACATTTTATTAACTGCTGTATATTATTTAAGTGGAGGTGATTGGTCAAAATCAGGGACTTGTGATTTAAGAGTCATGGGTTCTAAGTCTGTATGTCTTTAAACAAGAGTTAATTAACATTGCTCCAGTCCAATCAGCTGATGAATGTATACCAGCAGAAATTCTAGTCTTAATATTTTGATGGACTTGGTTCCCATGAAAGAAGAGTCACTTCATGTCACTGAAACTGATAAGCATAGAACAGCCTGATTTGTCCCAGATACATGTATTCCGACAATTCATGCCAAATAGAATTCCATTCTTTTCAGTGCTATAAATGTGTATGTGCTTAAGTAAATGAGATTGTCCCCGTTTTCTTTCAAACTAGATAAAAAAAGTTATAGCTATTGATAAAACAATATTGTCACATTCCCCAATTTTAATTAGACTATCTAATTAATTACAGCTTCGAAATAATCATAATGTTCAAAACAAGTTGGAGAGTAAAAACCTATCATCAAAATGAGACTTTAACTCTAATTTTGATGATAGGTTTTTACTCTTTAACTTGTTTTGATATTTACAGTAGCACAGAGTTGACACAAAATTAATTTTATGACGTGCCATAGAGTTCACGCGAGTTTGCAAAAACGTTCACGCTTGTACAGGTAACATTTGAGTATTGACATGAGAAGGCCATAGTAGTTGCTCGAGTACCCTTATAAAATCTCTTTGTGTCACCTCTGTGACGCGGTAGATATTTTCCAACCATAAATATCTTACATTACTTATTACATTTATTGTTTACTCTGCTGTATACAAGCAGTTAAGTTATTTTGTATATCTCGTATTTATCTTACTTACATATATACATTTATATATATATAATTTGTATTAATTTTTGTATACTTTATGTTAACATGAATATTAAAATTTTGATTGGAAAATAATGTGTCTGTGCTGATATATAGATTGGTAAATCACCTTTCAAAAATCTTTGTAATCAGAATCCGGTACAAAAACATTGATATAGTCTAGGACCTCACTTTGCCAGTTTTCACTTTTTTACTTTGCTTTTGGGATTTGGATTTGACCATTGACTGAATATGTTAATATTTGATCTTTTTACAAATCAAAGTATTTCTGAAAAAGATATTTTACAGAAACATTGTAATTACAATCAAAAACAAACATACTTATCCATGTCCGAATCGCAATCTAGAAGCAAAGTAAAAACTTTGAACTGACAAGTCAGGTTAGACACGTGAACTTCCACCAGTGATGTGAGGCCAGCTGCCCCGGAAGGGTAAGCACCCTGTTTAGCTAGCTACAACTGCAACATTTGTAATCAAAATTATTTGGAAGGAACATGGAACTATGGGACGTCAAATATATCCTGGACACGGAGACATCAAACTTATCAACAATACTGTGAATAATGCCCATATGGAATGATAAAACAAGACCAACGCCTATCCAGACCACTAACAAAACTCCAAGCGTGTTGCTGCAATGAAAACAATCTTACATTCACACCGTGTAACTAAAGAACTTATCCAGGGATCACCTCAAACATTGTTATTTCTGTATCCAAGGTTGTTTTTTATATATAAAATGTTCCTTTCGTTCTAAATTTTGATTTTACACGTGGCGGTTGTGTTTACCCAGTCGGAGCACCTGGCCTCACAGGAAGTGTTTACCCTTCCGGAGCACGTGGCCTCACAGGAAGTGTTTTCCCTTCCGGAGCACCTGGCCTCACTTCCCTGGTTAAAGTTCATGTGTTTAACTTAGTTTGGCGTTTGAAGTTATAGTTTGGAAATGGTTCGGTATATTTGTGTTTGACGAAATCTGTCCGAAGATAATGTCTTTGTATAATATCTCTAGATGTTATTTAGGTCATTGATGGTCAACGTAATTGAAATATAATTAAAAAATAACAGATGTTTGTGAATGGACAAATGAAATTTCTTATTGAATTCACTTTGCACTGTATTGTTTAGATCGCATGTCTAGTCTGTTATAGACAGCTTGTGACATATGACATTTTAGTTCTCTAATCAATACAAAACTTTCGAACGAGTCTTAAAATCTTTCACAATTAAAAACAAACATACTAATTCATAAGTTTTTTTAATTTATACGTTCTACTTAGTTTTATAATAAAATTAAAAGGAATTTGTACTTAAAACGTACTTGTTAACAGCGAAACCCACACAACCATGAACACGAAGCAATACAAGTTTTCGATGAAACAGCCAAACACATACATGTATTATGTTTTCTAATTATCAAAGACCTGACTTTAGTAATCATTACAATTACTAGGCTGGGTTGGTATATCTCCCGAGGATATGTTGATCCAGATGGCAATGCATATTATTTAAGAAATAACATTCTATTTGAGTGTATTCATTCATAATACCGAATGAATACACTCAAATAGAATGTTATTTCTTATATTTACAATCATAAAAAATATTGATAGCATGTCCGAAATATAAAATTATCGCTACAATAATTTATTTCATTCAAGATTCCGACAAACATACGGGATTGTTGGAACAGCCTTGCTCCAAATAAGGAAAGTTACGTCGGGGGAAGACTTGAATGCTGACCAATCAAAAAATACATGACGTAACAGATGTCATTCTGTGACGTAATCGAATAGTTAAACGTTACGTAATCAGAGGTCATGACCCCACACTGTATTCAATGTCAGATGAACATTGTTAAAAAAATTATATCTTTGTGAATTTTTAAATTCCTCAAAAACTCAGCCATACTTAGTCGTATTAAATACTGAAACGCACACAGCCCTGGAAACTAAAACAGACCTGTACAAATACATGAACCCAAGTGGGAAAGGTGCATTTACAATATACAAATTTATTCAGAGTCTGTGTGCCTTCGTCGAATTTTTCAAATTGTTCATCTATTGTGTTTATTTCCGTGCTTGTTGCTCCACGACGTACGGCCGCTGGATTCGTTTCCGTTGCTTTTGTCATGTCATGGTCATCATTTTGTCCATAATTTAAGTCAGTTGTTGTTTTCTCTTTGGCAGACTTCATTTTATGTTAAGCAATTTGTTTAACTAAACATTCAAACAAATATATACATGTAAATATATATTGATAATGCACATCTTGTTAAAACAGGCCGGATGATAAACATCGGTTTTCCTCCAATATTCCAGATAAATGTTACAGAATCTTGACCGAGTGTTAAATCAGCATTAATCCAATCATATCCTGATGAAATGTACAACTCGATTGGGCAAATGAAGTATTTTTAACCTCTCTCATAGTCCGTCCGCAATATTTTGGATGAGTATTTATGGAAGAGTATATATATAATGTGGATAGCACGTGTGTGTGTGTGTGTGTGTGTGTGTGTGTGTGTGTGTGTGTGTGTGGCTACCTACCTAAACAGAAGGCGCTTGCCATTCCGGAAGACCCGGCATCACTTCCCTATGGAAGTTCACGTACTGTATTTAACTTGATTTGCCGGTTTGGATTTGTATGTTTGTTTTTAAACATCCATGATAATTTTGGATACAGATAGTAATCAACAATAATGTGAAGCTGGCCATAAAACCCATAGATATCTTGATTGACAACAGGGTGTTTCAAACAGCAAACCCTTCTGATTTATTGTGCGCCTTAATTGGTTTGCACGAATCAATATTTTTCTATCTTTAAAAATGCCTATGTCTGATATATTATTCCGAAATTTCAAATGGTTAGGAAAATAATAGAAATTATTATGATTATTTTTAAATTTCTAGAAACTTTCAAACAAAAAAGTAAAAGGTTAGTTCAGTCAGGTTGTCAGAGGTTACCAAAGACACGCGTCCATAACTGCAAACAGTAATTAATTAACGAATCGAGTTGTCAGGTGCTAGCTTGGTTAAATGAATGCTTCCTGGGGTTTGATAATAAATTTCACATTTCACGTTGTCAAATGTATAGACTATATAAAAATAATCTATTAATATTATCAAGGAGATTAATAAAATTAAACATCACTGATTTTACACATTACCATCCAGTAGTCACATTTATCTCTATTTTTGTTCACCAAACAACATTATTATAATCATCATAACAATGATGTCATTATAAAACACTTATTTGTTCAAATCAAAATAAAAAAAACTAAAATAAAAAAACCTATAACAAAAACTCAAAAAACCAGGGATGTGTCTGGATGTTCAGGGAGGGTAAGCACCTCCTGTTTAACTAGCCACACCTGTCAAGTGTAAATTCAAATTTGAGAATGAAAAGAATATGAAACTTAAGGCGGGGTAATTTTTGATACAGAGACACCATACTTATCAACGATATTGTGATGACGGCCATAAAACGTTTTGAAAGTCTTGACAACCCCAGGCTTGCAATATCCCCGAATCAACATACTGATCCATGTCCGAATCGCAATCCAGAAGCAAAGTAAAAAACTTTGGAACTGAAAAGTTATGTTAGACATTTAAACTTGCACCAGTGAAGCGAGACCGGTTACTCCGGAAGGGTAAACACCTCCTGTTTAGCTTGCTACACCCGCCACGTTTTATCAAAATTGTGTAAAAGGAACATGAAACTATGGGACGTCAAATATATCCAAGGCAATTGATTTGCAAGCAGCTTGCTTCGTTGTTTAAAGTTCCCGTAGTTAGAACAGGTTATTAATCAAAATCAAACATACCAAACCCTGTTAAAACCACAATCACAAAGCATAAACTTTGTGTCTGACAAATTAAGGTAAACACGTACCGGAGAGTCCGCCCTCACTTCCCTGATTGACATTTTCATGTTTAACGAATTTGGCCCGAATTCACTCTTATGATTTTATAAGTAGTATAGAAACACAAAATGTATTTTATACAGATAATTTTCCTCGTTGGTTACCATGGCAACCGATCAAAAACAGACCCCTTGTTTCAGGTAAAATCTGAACTTGGTGCTTTTGAAACAATGACATTTGCATACATATCATTGTTATATTTATAAAAATCGTTTTGAAACAATCCAAAATTGCATGAATAGGATTACCTTATTACTCAATCAAAAAAAATATAATAATTTGATAAAATAATATTTTTATTTGTTGTCATGGCAACCAAAATACTAGTTTCAGTACTATGAAACATCTTTGTTTTATTTTTCCAATGCCTTAACACACACATAGTTTTATATCAATTTAGAGGACGGTTTCTCAAAAAATCATTATTACAGAATTCTATGATAATGCGATTTCCTTTAAAAACAAAATACAACATTTTAGGTAAAAAAAATAATACGTATCCATAGCAACGATGCGGGTGCAATCTATTATGACCATGTTAATAATGAAGTTTGACTTTTCGTTTTATTGGCATAGTGTGAGGTTTAAACAATATTACCAAGCATGCATATTCTTTTTAACATTTTCTTTTTTTTTCTTTTGATGAAAAGGTCTTTTTAAATAAAACACTAGTTGCTATAGTAATAGTCACTAACCAATTTAAAACAAAAGGTCAATTTCGTCTGTCGGTTCGCGGATCACATTTATCCGGATACGCTGGTGTCTTACTTCATCCAGGTACTGATCGACATGGTGTAAATGAAAAACTGACTGTACATAAATACTGATATAATCATCCTATTTAAACTGCAGAATGTTCAATGTCCATAACGATTTAAACACAACGGTAGCTCATTCTATATGTGGGAGGTCGCGACCGGTAATGACAAAAACTTTGAAGTATTTAGAGACCGTTATTTCGACAAACACTGGCATTTAAAAATGCAAGCCACCACAGGGACCTTAACACCGATGCCTCGTGTCACTGTAGGCTTGACACGCCAAAGAACAATCACCCCTGTACACTGCCCTGAGCACATGTCAAATGTCACTTCACTTTTACCTAGTGACGTATCGATATAAGTGAATTATTCTTGACTGCGACGTTAAACCCACATTCAATCAATCCAAGAAATAGTAAACTTGGCAATAACGATAATATTTCATATGCAGTAGCAGCGGCATATGGATCCTTTGGCTCAAGTTTGACCCTGTCACTTGACCTTCAATTTAAATATTTATTAAGAATGCTAGATTATGAAGTACAGGATGTACTTGCTTCATATAAGACGTTTGCTTTTAGACTTTTTTTTAAAAAAAATTACAAAAATACGATATTTTGGCATAGTGTTTATAAACAGGGGCAAATCTATTCAAACCGTGTTATTGTATGCGTATATTCACGCCTGAATGTGTTATAGACTCCCCCATATTTTCAAAAACTCTACTGACACGGGTTAATAAATTAGCAGTGAACCATCGACCCTCATTCAATCACAAATGCTGATGTGGGTGATGCTGCTGCTGCTGCTGCTGATGATGATGATGATGATGATGATGATGATGATGATGAGAGAGATGGTCAAAATGTTGATATTGAGACAATTTTAGCTCCATCACATTCTTAAAGTAGTGGAGACACCAGCAACAATGCGGGATAAAAACTAGCGTCAACTAACTTACCGTAAATCCGGGGACGCGAGTTTTGTATATTCCGCGCATCACTAGTGTTGGTCGAGTTTTTAAAAATGTTTCCAATATCTACACACTATACATATGTCGCAAAATTCTTGTGACATTAACGCATCAAGAAGGTACTTGTACAAATATGTGACATGATCTGTAAGGGTACAACACTCGTCGGTGAGACACTTTTACCGAACGCTGCATTAACATTATTTTAAATGCCTTAACCGAGGGAAGTATATTTCATATTTGACTACTTATCCTATAAAATTAATGGAAATTTTAAAAGTAGGTATTTAATTCTCTTCCGGGGTTGGTTCAAAAATACCCTTTTTTCTAATAGTTTGATATTTAAAGGTACCCTCGCATAGTGAATATTTTCCCAACCTTGCCAATTATGAGCTTTAGCTTCCGATGTGAAAGAGTATATTTTAGTGTTATATAACAAAACCTAACTAGGAATATATAACCAAAACTTTTCATATGCGTCTGTGTCTTAGGAAATGTTGAATTATATATTTAAGTACATTTTGTCTAATTTACCAGCCGCGTGACTAAAACATTGAACAATTTAATACTGACAAACTTTAAATAAGTTGATCAATACGAGCAGTTGGTATTTTAGTTGGAACAAGTTAATACTAGTCCGACTAATCAGCCCACTAAACCCCCATTTTAATTTTTTGACTTTTTGGAGGTTTGTGGTCTGACAGCTTCCATTATTGAATTCTTGAAATTTCTGGCGAAAACGACAGAAACGAAAACACGCGTCGATAATTTCAAGTATCATTCCTTACCTCGCTTTTGTTGACAACATGGAACACTTCCTAAAACATTATTCTACCGATCCATGCTTAATTTTTAATTAAAATCAATCGATATCGGTAGAAATACAAGGTTTTCTGATGTCTCTTCAGCTCTCTGTCACTTTCACATCGTGGAGACATTACTAATTTGCATTGACCAATCAGATCGCGCGTTGCATTTGGATGGTGAAACTCTCATTGTGAAAAGCACAGTACTTAATTTTGAGAAATTAGACAATTGCATAAAAATTGAACAAGTTGGCATAAAATATAAAACGAGTTGACAAAAGTCGGAACTGGACCATATTGACACCATATTGACATATTGATTAGTAGACACCGCGCGGGGATACTATGGGTCTACAGACGATGTCATAAACGTTTATATGCGGTAGAAAAGTCGGTATAAAATAACAAAAAATTGTGAACATTGATGAGAACGGTTAACTAATAACATCCAAAAGAGAGAGAGAGAAAAAAAAATAATGAGGTTGGTCGTGTCCGAACATCCATCCATGAAGTTTGAATGCCAATGCGCTAACCATTGCACCATGTACAACATTCCGCAACCGATGCTGCTTTTAAAATTATCTTATTTTTGATACTGATAAATGGCCGTGTTTTTTGGCAATTTTTATATCTTTTTTGTTATTCTGTTAATCATTAAACTGTCGATAATGTCAACATGTAGTTGTTTCTTTTCAATCCATTTTTATTGGGGTTTATTTCAACATTGACTGTATTTTACGTTTTCACTGTGTCCGGGTCGCGCACTGTCTCATTGTACGAAATCATTATTTCCACATTGTGAGAAACATTAGGTAAATTTCCTAAAATTCTTTTATCACCTAAATTACACCAAGCAAAAAAGACAGAAAGAACCATATTCGTATACATTTTGGCAACAGTTTAAATCCCGGTTTACGTCAGGGTTTGGAAGGTGCTCCAAAAGGAGGAAGGAGTTACCATGAAAAACGAAGCGTCGACATGAAAATTGACAATTTTTCACACACATTTTGTTAAAATGAAGGGTGTGCGCAGCCATTAACCACAAAATGTTGCATATAGATCGAAAGATATTACAAAAACCATTTAATACTGAAAAAATGGTGGTGGTTAACGAATGCGCACATATTAAATTTTTGAAATGTGTGCAACAAAAATGCACATTTTCTCAATTTTGTGCGTTTCTAACCAACTTTATGGCGATTTATCATAATCCTGGGTAATATTTTGCTGAAAAAAAACACACAGGGTGCAAGTACTGATATTACTTAATATAAAACGAAAGATATTTTGGTGATTATTCTGTCTTTATTTTTTACCAAAATTTAGGCCGATACAGGCGCAAAACGAATTTAGCCCTTTGTATTTTTATTTATAGATGGCAGTGTAATCTGTATGGTTATGCTGATATAAGCTGGTATTTGTTTATTCACAGTTGGCATGAATAAACGACAGGTAAGCAGTAGTTGATCATGTGATTTTGGATAAGATATTACTAGCCTGTTGTGAAATCCAGTTTTTACGTCACGACTGATCGATCAGAATACAGCTTTATACAGATAACACACACGTATTACCCCTACAGTATTTATGACACATAGTTTTAGGCTATATATTTATTAAACGAGATGAGTTATCGGTGTTGGCTTGGTCAAGTGGATACTTCGCTTGGTTTGGTTCCAAATTTCATCTGTCACATGAAACTATGTGGGTTCGAATCCCACTGAATCCACTGACGCTGTCCAATGCTTTTTCTTGAGTTGTCCGTAATTTTTACACACATACACACACGTGGTGGCTTAGACATAGATCGATAAACACAAGTACTTACATATGTACATAATGTAACAATTAGAAATGAATACAAAAATCATGTTGCTAATCTTATTTTAAATTTAATAATGCAATGTTTTAAGTTTTACTTTTGGTCTATCTGTAATATATCGAATTCTGATATATAATTTAAATTAAATTATTGTTTATCCTGTGATTTGGACATGATTCAGTATGTTTGTTATTTTTATTTTTCAGCACTAGATGGTCATTTCGAAATAAAATTCCTTGTTAATTTTTTTCAAATTATTTTTGGGCAAACGTTGGTCCAGTCATTTTATTCTCCGCCAAAAAATCCTTGGTTTACATAATCGTTAACGAACGATTTATGAGACAAATAAATTACATTAAAATTATGGATATATTAATATCATTACGGGCGTCAATAAACATCTCTGATTTTACATAGTAACGCCCAGCATTGTGCATATATATTATATTTTACACCAAGCAACACAACTATAACAGTCATAGTCAGAATAAGTTAATATTCCATCACAATGTATATAATTCCCATAGTTTTTGTTTCAGAATGTATTACTAAGTTAAAGGATCACATGAACTTACAAACGTTTCTGATTCCAGAACAAAAACATCAGATTGATTTTCATTACTCTTCCGGTGCACTCGGTCTCACTTACATGGTGGAAGTTCGCGTGTCTAACCTAACTTGTCAGTTCCAAAGTTTTTACTTTGCTTCTGGATTGTGATTCGGACATGGATTAGTATGTTTGTTTTTGATTTTGTATGTTTGCCATTAAAAGTCATTTTGTTTGTTAGATCTAAAATTAACATAACAATCCATGCCCAAACCACAACCCCAAAGCAAATTAAAGTAAAAACGTTGAAGATTGCAAATTAGGTTAAATACGGGAAGTGAGACCGGATGCTCCGGAAAGGTAAGCCATTTCCTGTTTAGGTAGTTACACCAGGCACGTATAAAAACAAAATTGTGAATGAAATGGGCATGGAAATACGTCAAATATATCCAGGTTAATTATGAATACTATAACATAATACTTATCAACAATATTGTGATGACGGTCATAACTGAAACTTTTTAGGGCCTCGATAAGCCTAGGCTTACAATATTCTAGTGTCAACAATTTATTTGTAAGCAGCTTGTATCGCTGTGTAAGCTGTTCGCAGAGGGAACAAGCTCTGCCATACCGTATTATATATATATAAAACAAATACGCTATAATCAGGAGAAGCCGGTATATTGCTACATAAAAAAAGAAAGAATATAACAATAAATATAGCCTAAACTTGCCAAGAAAGTTACATATGAAGTGGGCTAAAGCTGAAAATATACAGTTCCGTTTGCCACTTCTTGTTTCCTACTCATACAATAAAGCTATTGCTTCCAAAATATGTAATTAAAAACAAACATCGCAGTTTGCTTCGTTGTATTAAGTTCTCGTAGTCGGAACAAGTTCTACCATAGCGTATTAATTGTGAAACAAACAAACAAACAAACAAAAAAGCAGGAGAAGCAGGTATATTGTGGCATAGAAAAAGAAAGTTGCCAATAGAAGTCATCACGTTTATACACAACTTCAAATGTAGCCTTCCATGGTTGTCATAATAAAAACCAAATATACCAATCCATGTTCAAATCACAATCCCAAAGAAAGGTAAAAACTTTGAAACTGGCAAAAAAGGTTAAACACGTGAACAACAAAATATGGAGCTGAACTTGAAGAATCAGTTGTATCTTTTATTTCAGTCTTATTTGGTATAGATGACATTCACATACATGATTAAGAGCTAGAACGTTTTCTATATATCTGTATGTGTAATATTATGTTGTATTGAACATTATTTATGCCCAAGTAAATCGCAGGCTACACTCAATTGACTTGAACATGGGCAATAATTATTCGATATTGAAAAGTATATTTGTAAATCCATGGAGCCTTAAATTAAGCTCTGGTTAAACTTCAACAATACTTACCTATCTTATACATTCTGCGTGTTATTACAGCTTTCATGACAAATAAAATTTCGCATTACCTCTGATCATCCGACGAGATTTGCTGGTATGTATTACATTGTATCAAAAACAATCCATGTCCAAACAAAAATCTCAAAGCAAAGTAAAAACTTTGAAGCTGGCAAATTACGTTGAACACGGGAGCTTCCACTAGGGAAAGGAGGCCGGGTGGCCCGGAAGTATAAGCACTTCCTGTTTAGCTAACACCCGCCACGTGTGTAATAAAATTGGGAAAGAAAGGATGGTGGAACTATGGGACGTCAAATATATCCAGGGTAATTTTGGATGCAGAAACATCATAATTATCAACAATATTGTGTTGACGACCATAAAACTTTTCGAAGGCCTTAATAATCCTTATATAACATTTAAGCATTTTTTTTTTAGGGGGGGGGGGGGGGTGCAGATATTGAAAGTTATGCCAGTACAAGATAAATAGCCTAGATAAACAAAATAAATAAATAAATTTATCAACGTGTTACATTCCACAAAACAGACTTGGTAAGATGATAGAATACAAAGATAAAAATGTAAATGATGATATCTAGCCCTAAATGACTTATGAGACAATATACATTAGTCATGTGAGAGTTTGCGAATAAATCTAAATTGTTGGTTTAAAAATTGACGACAGATAGTACATTCGTTCAGTCGTTATAGATCAAACCACAATTAAAATAACTGTTTAACTTGCGATCGACCATAGTCGAACCCGCCTTGTGTTTGAGGAATATAAAACAATTAAAAATCGAAAATGGTGATGTCACAAACAAATCTAAACAATGCAGTATGTTACACATGACTTTTTGGCAAGAACAAAAATATACTTTGCTTTCATGTGTATCTGCTTCCTCTACAACTCTTTTCCGAAAATTTCAAACAATTACAGAATTTATTGAAATTATTACTAGTATTATTGATGTTCTCTGGCTTCAAAAGTAGACATTTTCTAAAATAGATTACCAGTGTGACGAATCACGCATTTCAGACATTATAAAACAAAATTTTAATACCTCTAAAAAATCGACCATGATCTGTATTTATTCAATACCAGACAAAATAAATTAATCTTACCTTACCGGTGAGATATCCCATGTTGTAAAGAAACCCCCCAGATACACAAAATTGAGATGAAAAATAAACAAAAATAACATCTCTAAAACTGTGAACCTGGGGGTCCCAGAAGACGAGTCTCCCACCGCTTAGCACATTATATATGTGACAGCACGGCTGCTTTTGGGAAACAACGCCCCTGGGACCGAAAAAAAAATTAAAAGAAAATGATTGAGTGGCTAGAAAGCACACTCATATCGAAGTAAGCCTTAGTGTCGTCGACGGTATCTTGATATATCCATGACGAAGTAAGCAGTGAAAGCCTGTGATCCCGGGATGTAAATCCAAGGACCATTAAATCAAGCTCTGAGTATACCCTTGTAAAACCTACCTTATATAGTCTCTTATATGCTGATATATGCACTTATTTATTTATTCGTAGTTGGCAGGAATAAACGACAGGTAAGCAGTATTTGATCATGTGATTTTCGATAAGATATTACTGGCCTGTTGTGAAATAACGATTGATCGGTCAGAATACGGATATATATACCCCGGTAACTAATATAAATAACACTACTGAAACAGGAAATATGACCAAGTGTAGTGAGAGAGAGAGAGAGAGAGAGAGAGCTGGCGTGGAATTGGTCAAGTGGATACTTCGATTCGTTTGGACCAGTCCAAAATTCATAGGTTAAATGAAACAAAGTTGGTTCGAATCCCACAGGATCCACTGATGCCGTGACGTCCATTGTTTTATTTTGAGTTTGTCGTCAATTTCTCCACACACGCTGTTAATTTCGCTCGACCGTTATGTTATTGATATATTTAAATCTATGAAAAAATAATGAAATTAATTGTGAGCATTAAATCTAGCTATGATTTTTAATTCTATTTACAGCGTTTATTTAATTACCATTTATGTATAAGGTGTAGAAGTATATATATGGGTGTGACCACTGCAGTAGCTCAGTTGGTAGAGTGCTCGCTCCGTAAGTAGGAGGTTGTGAATTCGAACCTGACCGGGCCTGACCCAAGATTTGAAAGTGGGTAGTGATTGTCCCGGCATTACGAAATGGTTGTCATGGTTCATTCGGATGGAAACTTGAAATAAACGAAGCCCCGTGTCACAGTAGACGTGGCACGATAAACTCGGAACCATGCCTTATAATGCCATCAACGCAATACAGAGGCAAAATTTCTACACCTTCAGCTGTGACTGACGATGTCTCGATATAAGCGAGATATTCTTGACTGGGACGTTAAACACCATTACTCAACTCAACTCTATATATGGATGTGGAGAGGCTGTTAAGACATTTAAGAACATACTCAGCAGTACAAGCCCCAGTTTCACAATCATTTCTTAACTAAGATTTTCCTCAAGTCTGAAATCTGAATAATTTTGTTAATTTTTTGAGTTGTTGGAGAATTTAATATTTCATTTTGAAGACCATATTGCAAGTTTATCGCAATTTTAAATGTTTATAATGGAACCATTTATTATGTCCAGCATTTCAAAATTAAATATCTTCCAAAGTATAATATCTATTGGCCTACTATATATAAACTTTAATATTTATCCTCCACCGAAAAAGTCCTGGTTTACACCGAGTCATCCATAATAACTAAAGAATTCCATATCAGACAAATTTACATATAAAAATAATCTACACATTATGGAAGTCAATAAACATACGTCTCAAAATTTACACAATAACGCCCAGTACTTTTTGTTCACCAAGCATTATTTCTATGATGATTATGACCTTAATGTCCCATCATGTGCTATGTGTTTTTTATTCATATGGATTTATGGGAAACCGAAAGCATCGAGTTGATTTTTTCTCATACACAAAAAACTCAATTCATTATTATTTCTTTTTCTTTATTTATGACGGTCGAGGTTCCGTTTACGACGAAAACTCTCTATATTACATCAAAGATTGGACCACACGCAGACCCGTAGCAAAAGGTGAGGTACCTGGCTTAACCACTTTCTTGTCGAAAATTTCATTCAGTTTCTAAGACATGTACATGAATCCCCATCACAGTTAAACCCGCCGACGAATAGAAACTGATGATTCAACTCAATTAGACCTCAGATTTTCATTTTTATCTACCTTTCCTTCTTTTGTTTCATAATTTGGTGTATTTTAATATTTTCCTGCCATATACCGCTTTAAAAAAAATTAATCATAAAATAATTTAAAAATTGTATATTGTCATATACTATTTTTTGAATGTATTTTATGATTAAATTTTAAAAAATGGTATATATGACAGTCCCATTGAGACCGCATCGTAATAAGGACTGAAATATGAATGTTGTCATCTCCACATGAAAGACTAATACACATCAAGTATGTAAAATATTTTACTAACCCAAAACTGGGTATTAAAGGTCATAGGTCACCATCTTCACAGCAGCTTCACACCTTATACAAACACAAATTTTCCAGCACAGAATTTTAATTTTTGTTTTACGGTATGAGATCGTTTTTGTTTTGCAGTATTTTGTGTATTGCACTACAGTCAGTGTCTAAACCACAATAACAGTTTTATGTGTATTGGCAACCATTCAAGCATTAAGATATTTTCGTCTTCTAGTTATAGAACGCATGCGCAGTCTAATTAAGTATTTTGTCTGAACATAAATTACTGGATGTAAACATTGAAATTGATTTCTGCAATGTACAGGATGCAAATACAGATAAGTTCATAACATCTATGATCACGGCACGGCGCTTGTAGATCACTGCTAATTAACAGCTGATTCAAGTAATAATCGAGGATTAGCTCCGGCAGGATTAGCTTGGACAGTGAGTGAACACCAACTCTCGAATGATCAGTGTTCGGTGACTTTAACCGTTGATGTTTACTAACAAAATTTATTTTTTATGGCGACATGGTAATTAGTTCATGCAATGTAATTTAAGTGGCGTAAATGTTATCTTATCCGGAGCACAAACTAGGTCACACAGTTTATTTACTGTACCTGTATATATGCATACCGTGTAAACCCAAGGTGTAAAACTGGATCGGATATAAACACTTGGTGGAACCTTCGGATATTTACAAGAATAATGTTCAACCATTGAATCATGTGGAAACGCGTTAAAGAATCTACCAGTGGATTCAACTGGAACTTTATGTCAAATTTATTCCGTAGGAGAAGTTACTCAAAATTTGAAAGTGAAGAAAGTTCAGATATACTTTATACTGGTATCCCTTCCGCTGATTTAAGGGACGAAGAAAACAATGATATCAGCTGGAAAAGTGAGCGAAAGACATTGAGCAGTCATGGGCATGAATCTGGGTACGGATCGGTATGTACAACTCCACATTCTGACATTGAAGTGTTTAACCAGTCCATTGTTACAAACAGTGACCATATAGACTCCGACGGTCATAATGATGATCATTTATCTCATAAATATTCTCGGCCATTTGGGATTTACGGACATGATAGAGAAGATTTAGTGTCAGCTCCAGAGAGAACTTTTCGGTCAGTTTCATATAAAGTTAAAGTAGAGGTCAAAGAAGTGGTCAATAGCTTCCAGTCAAATCGATACAACAGACTTGATATGGAGGAAGACGTGTCAGACGATGACCATGTAGAAATAGAGGACTTACAATATTCGGAACTAAATGGTGAAAATAATGACAGTGTGTTCCACAGTGCCAAAGACATACACCCAGAGTGCAGGGACAAACGTAAAAGGTGGACTAAAAAGAAGGTAGATATTTTTCAATTTGTGAATAGAATGTCGTGTATATCGACAGGAAACAGCAAATATAGACGGTCTAAATAATCAGAACACTGTATTGTAGAACCTTTTGGAAAGACTTCATTTGTACTTCCCCCACATATATATTCTTTTACTAAAAACATAAAACGCGAACTAAGGTAATATAATACATAACTATACTGTAATATTGTAGGACATTCTGGAAAGACTTCAGTTGTACCTTTCCCCACCTTTGTATTTTTTCGACCTAACGGCATAAAAATACTTAATAAAGCCATATAGAACACTTCTGTTCTTTTTCAAAATTAATGTGTGGAAGGTTGTACAAAAGAAGTCTTAATTCTGACCTACCTTTGTATAAAGGACACGCGAGGTAACTAATTAATCTGTTCCTTTATACACAGGTTTTACTGGTTACATATACAATCAAACCTGTCTATAAAGGCCAACCGAGGAACGGTTAAAAGTTACCTTTATGGACAGGTGGTTCTTATATATATGTTCAAATAATACGAATAAAGAGCAATTGGGATCCAATTTTATTGACCTTTAAAAGCAGGTGGTCCTTATATATAGGTGACCTTCAAGACAGGTTCTATTATATATTATTAACCAGATTCATACAATGGCCACGGCAAAAGTTCATAGTAATATAACCCTCTTAGACCAATATCATCTTCTCAGTTATATTAAATCCCCAGGGTTCTGTCGAAAACATACATTATTGATCCACCATTACAGTTTGATCTGGTTCATATTAAGTCAGTCTAAAAACAGAACAAACTGTTCCATATAGGTTTCCACATACTGATTATTTTTTTAATTGACGTACCATACTGGCAAGGGTGCAGTCTGGAACACACTGCCACAAGATATTATCGCCTACCAAATCAACACTCCTCTATCGCCTACCAAATCTACATTCCTTTACTCGACTACCAAATCTACACTCTTCTACTCGCCTACCAAATCTACACTCCTCTACTCGCCTACCAAATCAACACTCCTCTACTCGCCTACCAAATCTTCACCCCTCTACTCGCCTACCAAATCTACACTCCTTTACTCGCCTACCAAATCTACACTCCTCTACTCGCCTACCAAATCTACACTTCTCTACTCGCCTACCAAATCTACCCCACTCTCGCCTACCAAATCTACACTCTACTCGCCTACCAAATCAACACTCTTCTACTCGCCTACCAAATCTACACTCCTCTACTCGCCTACCAAATCAACACTCTTCTACTCGCCTACCAAATCTACACTCCTCTACTCGCCTACCAAATCTACCCCACTCTCGACTACCAAATCAACACTCCTCTACTCGCCCACCAAATCTACCCCACTCTCGCCTACCAAATCTACACTCCTCTACTCGCCTACCAAATCTACACTCGTCTACTCGCCTACCAAATCTACCCCACTCTCGCCTACCAAATCAACACTCCTCTACTCGGCTACCAAATCTTCACCCCTCTACTCGCCTACCAAATCTACACTCCTTTACTCGCCTACCAAATCTACACTCCTCTACTCGCCTACCAAATCTACACTCGTCTACTCGCCTACCAAATCTACCCCACTCTCGCCTACCAAATCAACACTCCTCTACTCGCCTACCAAATCTTCACCCCTCTTCAATATCGCCTGGTTTTTTTTTTCATTTTATTTGATTCGGATTCTAGATAGTTATGCATCAACTGAAAATGAAATACAATGCAGTGTTTAGCAATTACTTAGTGGTCCAATATTTCGGTTAAGACATCCTTTTGTATCCCCGCCCTTTATATTCTATGTTTTTTTTAATTTTGAAAAATTATTTCATAGAAATGTTCAAAATTGCTCGATCCCGATCCCGTGATTTTTATACCTTTCCTTTTAAGATAAAAATTTA
Source organism: Anadara kagoshimensis (assembly GCA_021292105.1). Lineage (NCBI taxonomy): Eukaryota > Metazoa > Mollusca > Bivalvia > Arcoida > Arcidae > Anadara > Anadara kagoshimensis. Next base: position 6,056,318 of record CM037858.1, on the reverse strand, counting down.
ATTGGAAAGTATAATTGTAAGTCGTTCCAAATTTAACAAAGCAATGTCCCTACACGTTCTTCCGTCAACCATTTCTTTGTAGCTTTCGTTTACATTGTATACCGGTATGCAGTCATTAAATAAATACCTCTGGTCTTATATATGAAAAGTTGATTTGAGTTTTTGTTTCAAAATATTTTTTCTTTCTGTATGATATATACATCAGATTTTATCGAAATAAGTTTGACGACTTTTAGAATTAGTTGTACAGAGCATAACTAACTATATATATATACATCAAACATTCATGGGTTTTTATACCCCACATATTCCGGATTTCTACATCCCCAAAGGAATCGTACTATAAAACCTCTCCAATCCCATTGTAATTCTATATTCTCATCGCATGTATAATTGGTATAATTATATAGATAATATTGGTATATTATTTTGCATAAAATTGTAGCTGTGTCATATATCTTCTTTTTTACTTTTATCCAATGAAAACATTAAAATGGTATATAACATTTGGTAAGTATTAATTTTTGTATTTGTAATTAGTTATTTTCATCGTAAACACATTAAGGAGTTTATTCGCTGTTCTGCTCATTGCAAGATTACAGAAGGATATTATCTATTTTGTCATAAAACATTGTATTCATGATCTCATAATTTTAGTATTCATATCATATTTACAGAAGTATGTTGGATGTAATAATTATGATCTCGTATGAAAATTCTTAAGAATCTCAATATCGAATTAAATACAATTCAACTCAATACTTGTTACCAATTCTCAAACAGGGTAGTTCACACAAATTTGGGAATCCAAGTATCGGCTTCAATACTTAAACCAGTGATTAAACACGGTATTTTCCACAAACTTGTGAATCTCAGTATCGGCTCTATCATATACCACTTTTTGAATTTAATCATAAATGCCACTTTTTGAATGTATTTTATGATTAAATTAAAAAAGTGGTATATGATAGCTCTGATACTTGTTACAAATGCTCAAACACGATATTTTCCACAAACTTGGGAATCTCAATATCGGCTCTGGTTTCCATTCATTAGGGTAAAATGAAATTTGTTTCAATTTACCCTAATAAACCGGGAAACCAGAGCCGAAATTTCTCTATAGGACTTGTAAATAAAACAATTCAAGTGTATCTGTTGGTCTTAGGTACAATGGTATCACAAACTGTCTGTGCCATAACAAAACTTGTATTTTTTATATTAATTGAAGGGAAGTGCTTGTATTTGTACCCTACACTAAAATTTTAATTTTGAATAGAAAAACCTAAAATGACAGAATCAAGCCATTTTGAACATTTCC